>JAHZNE010003703.1:0-26722 GCA_027744055.1 Callyntrura sp. NNG-2020
GATGAAGGTGCGGAACCGCGACTGTTAGAATCAAAGTTCAAAAATTACTGTGATACGAAGCCCTACTCCATCTCTCAGTAATAACCATATACTGTGTAAGGATGCAATACAGGTTTCCTTGCAATGGTAAATATTGGCTTTTGGCTTGATCGGTCTCTGCTTGTGCCCATTATTGCACATGGTTATTTTCATTTGACATTTTATCCGGACACTGCCATTATGCTTTTAGGTTTAGACAGTTGGTGTATTTTGACTTTGAGGTCCTATTATATATCACGAGGCACATCAAGTATTCATATAATACTTTTTTTTAACATTATAATATTTTTGTCCAAAAGACATACACTTTCCCTTCCCGACATATTTTCTTGCTTCTTATATCCAACTGACATGGAAAAATTGTATTTGTCCTCAGTACAATTAGTTAGAAGAATACAAAGATATACAATATAATATATGCTGATAGTGAAAACCAGAAAAACGCTTGCCAACTGCAACTACTTTTGGCAATAGCATTGAATTCACCGGCATTTGTGCTGTCCTTATGCCATGCTGCTACTACTTCTTGGCCACATCAACTATTCCGCTGCTCAAAAGAATATAATGTTTATGCGTCGTGTTCATTCGTGGTTACGTGCAGGCTATATATTTTATGCTCCAACTCCAGCAATTTAAAGAGTAGATCGTTGGTAGTTGTTATATCTAGCATGTGAAGTGCCACGTATATATATTTAGGTGCAGGTACGTCCATGTAGAGAGGGTATGGATGAATACAAGAAGGTGGAAACAAGCGAAGAATTCTGGTCGGACGGAACACCATAAGCCTTCGCCGACAAGACTCCTCGTCACATTTCTCCTTGGACAGCTTCCACGAGCGCTAGCAGCCGTAGCCCAAGTCTTCATTCGTAAATTATTTTACTAATTTTCTGGAGTTCCAGTACAAAGGTAAGAAAAACTATACATACTTATACCTATTCATCATCACTATATTTACAATGAAGTGAAGATCAATTTGTTTGGGTGACTGTGAGGTGACACGGTGGAAGAAATTGGAACAATAGACTATTTTTAATCATTGACCAAAGAAATTGAATTATTAGAAACAAAAATAATTGCAAAGTGGCAGTTGCATTAAATAATTCAACGGCTTCATAAATAATTATAGCTCAATTTCCATTGTCATGTTGTTTTGTGGTTTGTTAGTGATGACAAACTGAACCGGCATTAGGGCATGTTTTAAACTGCAATAATTAGGGTGTATTTTGATATGTTGATCCCTATTTCAAAGCACTGGCTGTGTTTTCTGTCCTCATAACATTAAACAAATTGTGTATTTGAGCATAGATTATTAGTGAAATTTTCATGGTTCCCCCGTTAAAGATGATTTACCACTCACGTTTTTTGCGTTTTGTTGAAACGTGACAAACTTTTGCGTATACACACATATGACGCAAGAGAAGGGCTAGAAGGGGAAGGCAAGAATATTGAT
The DNA here is from genome assembly GCA_027744055.1 of Callyntrura sp. NNG-2020. Taxonomy (NCBI): domain Eukaryota; kingdom Metazoa; phylum Arthropoda; class Collembola; order Entomobryomorpha; family Paronellidae; genus Callyntrura; species Callyntrura sp. NNG-2020. The sequence continues at coordinate 1,490 of JAHZNE010003703.1, forward strand.
TTCCTCGTTTTAGAGGAAGGAGTAGTATGAAAGCAGTCTCCATTTTTTTCTATAGAAAGTTAATTTATAATGTTATTGCATTCTAAATGGTTGTTAACATTTTACGAAAATGGCTTCTCTAGAAATTTCTCGCATTATAGGGGACATTAGGAACCATTTTAATTGGAATGCCAAAAGATTCCTTTCTCTTTTAAACCATGATGGAGGAGGATATTATAGGTGTACATATTTCACTGGCCGTACTATTTCTAAAGAAATTTGAAGAAATAGGGACATTGAATATGTATGTGTACATATTACATTTATATATAGATTACTCTGTACACATGTATACTTGATGCAAAATGATGATGATGTGACGTACCTCCTCAAGCATCGTATGAGCCATATAGAGTCAGTAATATAATGTAATAGAGAAATTGGAATTCACGTTGGCACTAAGGCAGATTAGTATATGTACGAAGTAGTAGAGACGAACACACACCAACCAGTCATCCAACTTCACCGAGTGATTCGTTTTCAAGGTTATCGTTGTCGTTCACTAAAAATGAATAGGATGGAGGCTGTGGCTGGTTTGTTCACTCTTCTTTTGCTCTCTTGTTGTGGGCTTTAGACCTTTACATACTACAGCAGCGATGTTAAAAGCGAACGTGACGCTCCCTCGAAATCAGTCGGGTTCATTCGTTTCCTACTACACATGCACTTGCATCCATGTCACAAATACAATGCATGGAACTAGCTGGGTGTAGGTGATGTGGTGTACACTTACATACAATATATTTTTCAATATTTTAAACCAACTTTCATCTTTCATTTCATCTGTACAGTTGAGCAAATGTACAACAAGTATGAAAATAATATAACCGATAATTTTATGCTTCAGCAAGAGAAAGGAGCATCCCAAAATACTTTTGGAACACTGTTGGCATGAATGTTTGACCCCTCTCATAAAGGACAAACGCACGTATATAATACGTAGCCTTTCCTTTCCTTTTCTTATGCAACACAGAAAGAATCTTACAGTACGTGAATTGCAACACAGCATCACAGTACTGAAGTGAACTTTATTCTTCATCACTTTTATATCGTGGCATATGATATGACCTTTTCCAGAAAAAAATATGACATATGTTTATATTTTTATGCAAGATGATAGATAGTATTATTATTTACAGACCGACAATATATTTTTTAGCCTCTCTTGCAAGTTTAAATTTGTTCTTATCATTTATAAAAAACTATATGAACAAGGTGTGGGAATTGGGGATTTATTTGTAAAAAACATACAACGGTGATTATGAGCCAAATGTTTGAGAGGATTACGATTTGTGAATCCACCCAACAATATTGTAAATAGTTGAATCTACTATTCACTGTATGATACACAGAAAGATGAAAGATTGAGTAGTAAACAAATCAAAGTACGATTATGGCTTGCATATTGGTTATCTACTAACTGCCTTTCGCCGGCTCTGATCTGCCGGTATCAATCCACCCATAGTAAATCTTCAAGTTAGTTTATATTAGTTTTCAGAGTTTACAGGCCAATGGATATATATGTATATGCTTTATATACCTACTTACCAAAGTAAGTAGTTGTATTCATATTCAATGCCATGCTTTTTTATTACAATTTTGCAACCCCTATCATCATGTCATGTTAAATTGTTGCAGGAAAAAGCATTCGATTGGGTATCATTTTTTGGCCGTGTTATATAGGTAATACATAGTGATATTAGAAGAGCAATTTGTTGAACGCAAAGAGATAATTTCTTGTCCTTGAATATGGGACCATTGAATGACCTTGTACACATTATGATATGTTATTATTGCTAACCTACTAAATCACTGCATTTGTAAAGAATAATAGCATGCATAGCGGAAACGCAACGAAACTATTCCTGTACTTCCACTGCAATTGTACCTGTATCATAAAAAAATTGCTTTTGAGTCTGCTTTCATAGTATAAGTTACAAGCCATCCTTCTAATTTCTTAAAGGTGTAGAGAGGCACTTCGGCTACTGGCTTATATATCCATCAAAATGCAAGTACGAGGTGGGTTGCATAATGCATAGATTTGCAAAATATATGTACTCATACTTTCACTTTTAATTTTTTTTGTCTTTTAAAGACGCTCTTCTTTTATCGACGAACAAATTTGAATGAAAGAATTTAAATGTAGTTTGTTTTGCAGTGAGTAAAAAACGATATTTATGAAATTGTAACGTCAAATGTAAGTTTAAAAAACAAGTTCAAGTAGATGTGTGTTAGCAGGTTTTACTTAATTAGTTTGCAACTGAAATTGAGTAGGTTAGGACGTTCTTTAGTAATTGTGATAATTGCAATAGGGCAGTCACACCGCTTCAAGGCCGATAGTTCCCACTTTCTCCGTCATTTCATTATTGTGTATAATTATTACGAGATTGATTTTAAAAATAAATGTCTTGCATAATGAAATATAAAAGTATGTTCCACGCCATAGGACACAATTTGAGGTGACAAAAGGAGTAGGATTTATTTTATGACTTGAGACACTTAACTTTATAAACAATTCATATTTTTTCTATAATAATATCAACTAGATATCGCATATTTTCATTTCATCTGATAGGCATATCAAATTTTACTTTGTTCATTGTATTGTAAATAGCTGCTAGCTAGTAGTTGTGGATAAACGTGAAATCTTATTTACATGCTTTAATTGCGTTACACAGATAAATCTTCAATATGACCAAGATCGGAATTAACGGATTCGGCCGTATTGGTCGTCTCGTTCTTCGTGCAGCCATTGAAAAGGGAACAGAGGTAAGACTGACAAAATTAATATATATAAATATTCTGTAATATTGACCATGAACCAGTATAAAAATTACTCACATCTTTGATTTTTAGGTCGTTGCTGTCAATGATCCCTTCATTGGATTGGATTACATGGTTTACATGTTTAGATACGACTCAACCCATGGAAAATTCAAAGGCGAAATCAAGGCTGAAGACGGTGCATTGGTCGTAAACGGTAATTGTTTTATACATCATTTCCAAGATTTTACTTTTGAATCAATAATTATGCATATATATTTTTATTGGATTGGATATACATTCAATTTCAGGTCAGAAAATTTCCGTGTTCTCTGAGCGCGACCCTAAAGCTATTCCATGGGGCAAGGTTGGAGCTGAAATCGTTGTGGAATCTACTGGAGTTTTCACCACCATTGAAAAGGCTAATGTAAATTATCATCTTTACTACTCAATGATGTAAAGTGATTATCGAGGAAACTGTTTGCAATATGACGGTTTTATCATAAACATTTTTTTAAATCAATGTTAGGCCCATTTGGAAGGCGGAGCTAAGAAGGTTATCATTTCAGCCCCCAGTGCTGATGCTCCAATGTTTGTCATGGGAGTCAATGAGTCTGCTTATGACCCATCAATGAACATCATCTCTAATGCTTCTTGCACAACCAACTGTTTAGCTCCTCTCGCTAAAGTTATTCACGATAACTTTGAAATTGTGGAAGGATTGATGACAACTGTTCACGCTATCACGGCAACTCAGAAGACCGTTGATGGACCCTCTGGAAAGGTATATTGCTGCAGTAGTAAAATTTAGTTATTACCGGATAGCTTTTTATAATATTATTAAATAGCACTTTGCATTGCATTATATAACTCAAGTGTTTTTTTGTTCTATCGATTATGTAGCTCTGGAGAGATGGGCGTGGTGCTGCACAGAATATCATTCCTGCTGCTACTGGAGCTGCCAAAGCTGTTGGTAAAGTAATTCCCGCTCTTAATGGTAAATTGACTGGTATGGCTTTCCGTGTCCCAGTTCACGATGTGTCTGTCGTTGATTTAACTGTTCGGTAAGGATAAATAGTAATTACAAAGATTTTTCTATCCAATAAGTGGCATTGCGTGGGTGGCGTTGTTAAGCATAATTTTGCTGAAAAAAATGTGTTCATTTTCATTTTGAATTCATTCAGTTTAGATATGCGTATCAAAAATATGTAATAGATGCAAATGTAATTGGCATAATAACGTTTAAAACCAAAAACCGATTGTAGTGTGATTTAAATTCTTTAAAGCGATATTGCTTTTACGTCTTGTGTAACTAGTACCGAATTTTCAGAGTGTCTATCATTTTTAAATAAAGCGTATATTACATCTTGTAAAATCAGAGTCATGAAGTGGACAATAGTATTAAAGTGAACAGATTCTGAATATATTACGCGGTTTCATTACTACCAGCTTATTTCCATATGCTTTTTTTAGCATTGATTGCATTGCAGCGTTTACAGTGCGCTTATCAGGTATTAATAAAAAAAACTATCATCATATCACGCAGTTATTGGTGCAGTATTATTATCTATTATCTTTCAAGAGCATGTAATAACATAGGCGGAATCATGACACAAGCCTTAATGGAGTTAACAAAACGTTTTTTTATTATTTTCATATTTATTTGTCGTGTGGATGTATCATGACATTCGGCCATAATTTTAGACTAGTTAAACTCACAAGCTTTAAATATAACAAATATATTGTTCATCGAAATATGACGATTTACTTTTACGAAGACGTGTGTTTTTATAAATTATTCAAAATCTAACTACTTTCAAGACAGTCAACAAAATTTGTAAAACCTACTAATTTTTCGGGTTCCATAAAGTCACTAGAATTAAATCTGCTAATTTTTTGTGGGTAATTTGGACGATATCTGTGAAGGGATAAAGGACAAGGAAGCAACTCGGGCATGACGGAATGATGTGTAATCAAAGAGTTGAGGCTTTTAAATTCCTTTGTAAAACCCTGGAAAGAAATAGAATAATATCATATATTATTATTAGCGTTTAGTGCATGAGAAATATATATATATATAAATTTGACAACGTATAATATAATACCTTGATTTTGTATCCCCTTCCACTTTTTAGTATTAGGTAATGAGCAATCCCAAGACGTTTGAATTCTTTAGGCACTCGTAATGACAGAGCAAAACAGCCAGCTTTCGTGGTCGATTCACGAACAATGAAAGACCCGATCGGCTCATTTCGTAGGACTTCCAAAGCAATGTCCCTTTTAATACAAAAGAAAAATACATTTTACTAATTATTCTCTCATAGGTATATATATTTTATAGGTTAATAAAATCGTGTTTACAGGCATCTCATGATTAGATTAGTATGTTGTCTATTAGTTTTTTTCATCATTTATTGTCGTGCACGAAGACACAATGATCAAAGTGCGCTACAGAGTGAGCGATGACGATAGAAAAAAAGGGGAAGCGCAACAGCACCACTAGCAGTACAGCGCAGTTGAGGTGTAGCAGAGAGGTGTATCGTTCAAAATACTCATTGCCAGACATAGATTTATTGTTAGATCATTATTATAGCTTGAATAGAGCATACCTTGGAATTCCAGCTTGAAACCAAGGTGCATGTCGGAGTTCTGCCTCTTCTTCGAAAATCGTGACCGTCAGTTGTGACGGCGGGTATGCCTCTGGCGAGACGACGGAAGCATGTTTTCTATTCGATACTGAAGTTGTCCCAGACAAAGGATTCTGAAATGCCACCGAACGCTTGTCGTTGTTATTATTTTTCATTCCTCCTTGAACATTTTTATTGGGTTTTCCTTTCTTTGAGAATAACTTTTTCCCATTTATTAGTAGACTGGCTTTGTCCGAAGACTCAATTACGGGACTGCTGAAAGATACCGTCGGCTTCTGGTCTGGCGCAATTGTCAGGCCCTCGTTGTCAATTCCCTGGCTACTGATTTCTTCTAGGTTGGTTGACGACATGCTACCGTTGTAGCTTGAAGGGTAACGACCAATACCGTTGTGATTATTATTGTTCCTCTTATCACAATCGTTCTCGACATTTGTCAAAATGCCTTTGAGAATCGATATTGGCTGTATTTGGGAATTGTGGGCGTTGGAAGATACCGTCGTTGATAGAGAGCTTGTCCGGCTCCTGTAACAACATTTTTTATACATCAAGTGACGCTTTGACAATTTTTTTAACACAGAAAAAAATGAACAAGTTTTGTTTTTTGGGCTTGGACTTGGAGTTTAAACACACCACAGGATTGGAAATCAGTATTAAAAATACATATGTATACACTAGAGCAAGAAGATCTCACATTTAGCAGACTCATTGAAATTGACAGTTTATTATTATGCATGCGCTAAAAAGTTCATACTACCAGAGCAATGTTAGTATGTTAGCCATCTGCTATATATCTACCTAGTGAACTGGTTATTTTGATTGTTGTAGCTGTGAAGGAATTCCTTCACCAATAATAATGCAGCTCTTGTAGTAATCTTGAGTTTATACAAACAAACTGTGAATAGTACTAGATATTTATTTTCTGCAACGTAGTAATTATTATGTTAATGTACAGCCTTGTGTGAAAAGGCTCTTCTATAATTATGCTTTTATCTGGTTTTCTTTGGTTTATCGTGAATTTAAAAAAAAAAGAACTTTTCCTTATGTTGTACATAAATCAAGTGCAGTAATAGTGTTGCATTGTAAACTCATAATTTAACTTTCTTTTAAAAGGTGAACACAAAAGGTACACAATTCCAAGCTCTCTATCTGAAATGCACTCTCAGCAACTCGGCACTATACTACTATTATACTGCAAAGATGACCGGCTTGAGAGAGCGAGAGAAACAAAAGATTTCATGAGATACATATTTAACATGCTCATTATTACCTTGTAGTAGTAGAACTCACAAAAACAATAAATGCAAATTTTCTAACCCAAGTGCTTGTGGGAGGAGTCAATAAACAACTTTGTAAAACAAAAATGCAGAGGAAGGTATGGTTTGAGAGTTTAAAATGGTTTGATTCGAATTTAGATATCCTAATCGAGTGAGCTTGTGTTTAATAAAAAAAAATCATCCCAACGGAAATCAACCGGTAAGACAAGTAGCACTTTGGTAAATTATTTTTTGGGTGGTTTTTTTTTCTCTCTCTGTATATTATCATAGCAAATTAGGAGTCTTGTTCGGTTTTTAAAAAATCTTAATTAGACCTGTCTTATTATTTTTATCTTACCATTGGGGAGAACTAATTGGTAATGGTGCATTCATTCGTAGCGGACTGCTACTGCTGCTGTCACTCATGCTGGCATTGTTGCTGTTGCTTGTTCCACTGCTGCCACAACTCAAGTTATATTTAGACTGGTTTTCATGCAGTGTTCGCAACTCCAGCATGTTTCTAACATCTGAAGAACTAGACGTGCCCACTTCCACATCCACACATTTGATCGGTTGTTGCGGTTTATCATCGTACTTGCGACAAGAGTTTAATTCCGTCGGGGAATTGATAATCATGGCCTTTAGAGCTTCTGCGGTTATCGTTGGATTGGGAGGTATTTTATAGTGACCACTTTGAACTAAACTTTTTGGTGTTGCTAGAGCTGCCGCCAATGACGATGATGATGACAATACATCCTGTTTAAACGGATGGCTTTGCACTATTCGAGCACTTTGCACTTGAATCTGGTGTGGGAATCCAGGACCAGTTGTTGCGGTTGTAATTCTATTACTAAAATCCCCTCCTCCGCCACCACCACCACCAAGGTGGCTTGTAGAATTCACCAGACCATTTCCACCGGTGTATAAAAGTGGACTGGCTACCACTGCACTACTACTACTGGTACCACTCGCAGCATTATTATCATCACTCGAAAGAATTTCCTTTCCTTGGGCACGATAACAATGGGCTGACGGGGTAAAACCGCTATAGCGCTCTTCATTTGCATCCTCCTCATCTGTTACTACACTTGAACAATTTAAACCTTCACTATTACTCAAGTAGCTTCCTGTTTGGCGTTCATTTTTCTCACAATTATTTTGCGCTGCTGAACTCAAAGGAATTTTTTGAACTCGTGAAACGCGACAAGCTTCAAGAGTCTGCTGATTATATCGATGATGATGATGATCCTTATTTGGCTCACTAAGGTCATTTTCCACTTGATCATTACTGCTACAAGTGTGTTGTCCCCCCGACATTGTCGAAGTGGCTTCTGAAGGTGGATGGAATGTTGGCATTACTCTCTCCATTTTACTGTGCAGTCTGGAAACATTATTTACAAAGTTCTTGCTCAGCTTTTGTATTCGGTTATTAGCCACTGCAGCGGACCATGTAAGGAAGTGCTTAGGATTTGGTCTCATACGGGTTGTAGGTGTTGATCCCGCATACGAAGCCATTTTAGCTCGCTCCTCTGACTGCATTTGCAAACAATGATAATGAGGAGAAAAAAAACAAAAAAAGAGAAAGGTTATTACTTTATTGCAGTGGTAACATTTTCATCAACAAAAAAAGCAATAATTGAATTTTAGACAAGACGGGATGTTGTAGGAGGCTCTTCCAAAGGAGGTTTGTTTTCCTTTAAAAAACCACACAATAATATACCTGTCCAATTTATTAGACGGTGATGGTATATCTCACTCAATCTCTAACAACCTTGCCAGAGAATTGCTCAATTACTTAAACAACATGTTCTGTGGTCGAAACAAAAAATGGCTCTATAAAAAAGTTTCTTTTGGCTGACAAAACCACATTGATGATGGTACAACATCAGAAAGCATCAGGACCGGAGCATCATCGGAGAGTAACATTTGGTATTCACACTATTACATACATGAATGCTTGAAAATGAGTAAAAGTTTTTGCTGGTTCTCAATCAGCCCTCTACTACTATCTCTATCATCTTTGTCTGAGATTGTTTTAGATCTTCATATTTGTACAAAAATGCTGAAATGTCCAGTTTATCAGTTTTGGACATACATTAAGACCTTAACCACCCAGGCAGCGGTCGTTTCCCAGCAAGGTAATACATTTTAACAGGTTAAAGAAATCTTTTGAATATGTATGCCACGTTGCACATGTCGATTCTCATTATCAGTGAAGCAGACAGCATTTTCATAAACCAACCATAATAATTGTCAAAAAAATGTAATTGTTATTTTCTTCTTCTTTTCTACTATATATGATATGATGATGACGCTAAAGTTATGGTGGCTCTAGAGCCACGTCGTCGTCAGTTTATTGTATTCTTTACCTGTTTTGATTTCTCGGTTGAATTATTTTGACTCATGATTTCATCGTGACGATCAAGTTGTGTATATATATATATATATTCCTTGAGTTAATCACTCAAACTTTGTCAGTCATTTTTTCACTCAAATCTCAACACACGGATTTGTCGATTCGACAAGTTTTCAAAAAGTTTCTTCTTCACCTTGGACAATTTAAATCCTTCAAGACGAACATGACTACTTTCTTTTTATGTTTTTCCCAACATGACTAAATTATTAAGGTTGTCTCTTATGAAGCGTAGCTTTAAATCAGAGAGACAACCAGTTCTTTGATTCTTGTCGTGACAAGTGACAATTATTATACGTTGTCCACATGTTCTTAGGAATGTGTATATCATCAACCAAGGGAAACATGATCCAGCAAAAGCGACCACATATTAAAACAGTCACTCACTCACTACTACTACTACTATTGTAGATATTGTATAAAAACAACACAGTCCCATAAAAACAAAACTGTATGCACATATTTTCCAATTACACTGCAACAAACAACACAACCGTTAACCTTATTTTAAGGATGACATTTTCAGCTCTTGTAAACCAAACATTTTAATATTATCAATACAATAAACGTGGATGTCCATTAACTTGTTTTACATGACCGCTCGCTGTATAATATTTTCCCCGTGAGTGTGTATGCAAAAGCGTCCGTGTGTCCACTTAAAAAACTCTTCAAAGTAAAAGCCTCTATATCTCTTTCGAATATGTAGAAAAAAACTCCAAGTATTAAATAAATAAACACAGAGTGAAGTGAACAGTGAACTGCAAGTGAAATCAAATCTAAAATCGAATCAAAAAGAAGGGATGACGACAACTGTCTTGTCATGTAGTCAGTAAGAAACTGAACGATCAACTTTTAATTGAAGTTTATAGCTTTTGTCGATGACCATGATAGTGCTATGAGGCGAAAAAAATCAATGTGCCTCCGTCAAAAAACAGATGTAAACTGAGCAAACGTTGCAGGAAGCGACTGTCAATCATGCCTAGCTGACTGTTTTATATGATTACTCCCAGAGCACTGAGCCTTTAACAATTGGATTTGAATTTGTGCATGTGTTAAAAAATATTGCAATAAAAATGCGTGATGATGGTCTCTAGAGCGTCTTTGAGAAGGCTTTTACGAAAGAAGGCTGCGCATATGTATCATCATCATGTTGTTGTTCACCGTGTAAGTTTTTCTATTGTCTTTTCCTACCCACAACGAAGAGCCCCCGTAATATAATATCATTGATGGGAGTCCATGCATGGAAAATTCGTACATATATATATATATACACGACATGTCAAGATATTATTATTATTAAGACAGGATCGCGGCTGCTGGTACTGGTAGTAGTAGTAGTACTCATTCGATAACTGTTTTAAAACGTTGAAAATGTACTCGCAGACATTTTCCCATGACTTATATAGAAATATGATACAAATACCATTTAACATCGTGGTGGTGATGATGATGATGAGCTCCATATTACTTGAGTACATGTTGCTCTGTTGCTCGCATATGATGCACGTACTTTTGTGGATAAAGAAAGGATTTGCTCGTCGGGTTAAATGTAAAGTAATAGCATTATAATGGCATGCAACAAAAGGAATAAACAGAAGAAAACTCTCTGGGTCTCTCTATTTATCTGCATCTAATACACACATATGTGCGACGAGGACGACGAGGACGACGACGACGTCGACGACGCGAGCTCGAAAAGAGCAGATTAGGAATGCAGATGCAACAGGTACTACTCTACTCAAGAAAAAAATGTACAGGTGGTGGGCTGTTGTAATTCATACGTTTCATTTTATAATATGCAGGCAACCCTTGTGCATAAAATTGTGCTTCTTCGTCTTAACTACTACTACGATTTACAAAAAAAACATTTGCGGTCTTCCCAATATGCCATACTTGAAAAGAAAAGGTCCATCCATCCATCCTATCCGTCCACACACAATCCTTCAGTCAGCAAAAATATATACTACCCCGTCATAAATTAATAAAACGTACGTCCATACTTTGACATTGGTAAATGCAAATGTAATGTAATTTAAGAAAGAGGGAGAGAGGGACAAAAAAACTAGTGTGTTTGATCATTAACCCGAGCCAGGGTAAGATAAATGGCACTTCTTATCTCTTCTGCCAACAATCCAACATATTACATATTCACATTTTTATAATGGCAAGTTTAGTAAAAATGGGTTTGGTCTGCTCTTAAAGTCGTTTACTGCTGTTGCTGCTGCTGCTGTTGCTGTTATAAAAAACCGGGGAAAATGCAGCTCACTAGTTTTATTGGTGCAACATGAAGATGAGGAGAGAGAGAAAAAAGTTTGCCGAGTTCAGGTGAAAAAACGGCTTAGGTTACTACTACTTCTTCTTCTTCTACTTCTTGAGCGTCGTGGTAAATAGTGTTTGCAGTTCCACATTATAGCATATTCAAAAACAGGCGTTTTATTGACTATATAGAGTCAGGTAGGCAAACAGATACTAGAATAGAGAGGGAAAAAACTGATGAACTTGATGTTTTATTCTACTACTACAACTGCAGTGGTAGTAGTGGTTATTCCCTTTTCTCCTATTATCTGATTTTCCCCTATTTGCCATCTGCAAAAGTTTATTTCATTTCATACGAATATTACGAACGTGGCCGTCGCACATATTATCCCATCATCAACCATAACAATGGGAAAAAGAAGGTGTTCGACTACTTTACTTACACGGGATATCTTATTCTCCTTGTCCGCGCTTCCATTTTATTATGCTCATTAGCATTATTGCATCTATGCACGAAACGTCAATAATGAAGAAAGAACGTAGTCAACAATAACGACAAAATAACTCGACGTGAAAAGATAAAACGAGAACGAGACAAGACAAGTTAGAGGTATGTGAGTGTGTAGGGAATGTGTGGGGATGTATTTGAGCGAAACAAAAATTCTTCTTTTATCGACAACATCATCCTCATGAAGCGTTGTGATAGTGGTTTTTCGTGGCATTGATATGGTTTTAGCAGTAGCAGCAGTCAAATACAGTAGCCGAAAAAATAGAGAGGAAGTCAATTTTAAGTTTAATTAATGACAACTATGCTTTTTGCCTGTTACTATTACAAAAATCGTATTACTATACTACTCTCCTACCAATGCTACTGCCATTGCTGCTTTTTGCTACAATGATTCTACAATGGTTTCTGCCCGTTTGAGTTTCCCAATCTGCAAACAAGTTTTTGAGCAGTTTTTAATGGCATTGTCGGTATCTCGTATCTCGCTCCTGCTGTTGCTGATGTCGATCTAATATCCTCGCCTGCTAACTATGAACCAGGTAATAGAACAATAAGGTTGTTATTATATATAACCATAACCTGATCATGTGCTTATTGTGACGACTTTAAGGTGTACGCGAGTACGCGTCTCCTTTGTATTCTTGTTGGGAGTCAGGGACAGCATACACGGAGACAGCATGTGATGATGATGATGATACGTAGAAGAGTACGTATAAATACATTTTCTTTTTGCGTACTTTATTCAGTAGCAAAAATGTCGACGAAAAAATGCAACAGAGGGACGAAAATTACAGAATAAAAAATGTTTAGGACATGTTATATTGCAATAAAATTGATGCTTTTTGAATGGAGAGGACATAATGATAGAAAGTGAAGCAAAACTTGATTATTTTTTTCCTTCTCTCTCTGTGGATCTGTAAAACGATAATGACGATAGTTGACGTGACACGACGGCGAATATAACAACCAACCAGGCGAGAGAGAGAGAGAGAGAGAGAGAGAGAGAGAAAGAAAATGTCGGTGTCCTCCTGGTGAGAAATTATCAAATTGTCATACAGTGTGTCGTGGTGGTGGTGTGTCTGATCTAAACACACATTGTAAATTGCAGAATAAACGACCATTATTTTCAAAAGAAAACTAGAATGCTGGGTCCTAACACAGCACAACAAGACACACCATGCTTTTACGCGCTTTATTACACTCTTGATATTAGGACATTACACACTTTAACGAAATGATGATGACTTTTGAGATTTAGTAAAAGAACTAAACAATGGTGTTCATTTACATAGTCGTTTACATGTAACAACGAGGAGGGTTTCTTTTTTTCTCTCTCGGTCTGTTTTTTTTTGTCATTCATTGTTGTTGTATACAAAAGATTTAAAAATTTCAGATTATGAACTTTTCAGGATTAAATTTCATTTCTGCCAGAGTGAGAGAGAGAGAGATGAATGAAATGGACCTTGTGTGTGTTGTTTTTTTTTCATTATTTAGCATAAATGACTGCATCATGTAATGTTTGTGGAACATTGCGTTGTTGTTGCGGCAAAATGTATCAAATAATTAAATGATGCTGTTTTGCGGACAAGTACTCCATTTGCAAGTATTAAATCGGCAGAGGGGTAGGTCTCACAACAAACCTCTTTTTTGTGTTACAGCGCAATGAGGTTACATAACAGGGTTTACAACACATACATCACAACCAACCCGAGCAACTGTCAAAACCAAAAGAATCTTTTTCATCTCTGTAAAACTATATAGTAAAGCTATGTTTGAAACAATATTCAAAGCAGATATGTACAACAAGGAGGTATCACGTGAAGTCTCCGTTATGTCATTTCCTTCAATATAAGACAGGTAATAACATTATGTCTTCAAGACCATTAAAAAATTTAACCGTAAATAAAAATATGTGGCTTATATAGGATTTTCGATGACGGGGAGTGACGGGGAAAAGTATATATAAAAACGCACTGAATTTCTTAACGCGCATGTGTGTGAGTTCTAAAGTATGAAAAAAAATATTGTTCAGTGACAAAACTTTTCTTAAGGAGGGGAAACTGGTTAGAGAAGAGTAAGAAAAAAGCAATATCATAAATTCTTTTGGTTCCTGTCGCGCTCAATGGTAATGATGGTAATGGAATTTTTACTGAATTACGTATGTTATTGGCCAACCTGTAACACAACGAAATAATTTCATCGTCGCAATCCATCGATTTCAAGAGATTTTACGAGCTACTAATTTCCTTGGATTGTTTTCTTTATGACGTGAAGTACTTTTTTTGTTTCTTCTGTATACAGAAAAGTAAGTGGGCTTAGTTGGACGTAGTTTGCTTGCTGCACGTACATAGTCGTTGAGTAACGTGACCATCATTGCAGTAGTAGTAGTATCTGTATTTGCAGTAATTCATATCCTAATAACTAATAACACCTATCTAGTTCGTGTGGTTAAATCGAGAAACAGTTGTCTTGATTGTGGCAATCTTTTCTATTACTACTACAGCCAAAGCGAAAGTTGATGGTCATGTCTATTACAGACGGGACCCATGACATGTCATCATCATCATCGTCATCATCAATGGTAAGCCTGTAAAATTACAATATGCGCCTCACGTCCTTTATCGGCGTGCGTTATCTTATTTGTATACCAAAAGGCGTATGCAATATACTTGTAATCGAATCACAGGGCAAATGTCAAAAACTAATGCAATTCAGCGGGATTATATGATATTCACAATATTTACATAGTTTTTTTAACGCACGTGCTATCGTAAACATTCATTTAAAAATTTGCTCTCGTCAACAAAACAATCCTCCATTCTTATAGTGATTACGATCATCCACGTGAAAAAGTGAAAGCGCTGGGACATTGTGACCAGAGTAAGAGATATATAAAAGTGCGCCATAAAAAATATATATATATTTTGTGTGCATTATATGAGGTTCATCATGTCTACCATGTCGTATTGTTTGCCTCGATGATGTTGATGATGATAATTATGATGAATATGAACATGAACTATAGAAGAGTACCAATAATAAGCTCACTTGCTTTTTTTGTAACTCTACTCGATAACGTTCGACATGTTCATTGTAAATTAATATAGAAAATCCTAATAGCATAAAGCAATGATATTCATTTAATGGTCATTATTGCAATGATTAACGTTTGAATGAACACTGGCGATCAGAATCAGAAATGTACGTTTACTGCGCGTTATATTTGCAAGCGAAAAGTGTGTACCAACAACAAATTGTACTTTGGTGGCTTAAGGCGATTAATGGGTCGATTGCTTTATATAGTTACAACTTGCACATACTTTTTTTACATGCAGTTGCAGTAGCAATAACAATCAGTCAATCAGAGGACTACCTGGTTTGGCATGCCATCAGAACATTTTTAAAAAACTGTTCAGTGCACCAAATTAGCATTGTGGGATTCCATCCATTACAACACAGAAAGAAGAGACGGGTGCACTTTAGAAATTCCGCGTGGTATAGGTTTCTTTTTTCTCATTATTCAGTGCTAACAAACCCAGAAACCAGATTTCCTAGGTCAATAGTAATTAAATGCAAGGCAGGTGTCTGAACTAACCACAAAATTATTTCTTGAAGCTTTTTTGCATTTCTCTATCTATTGCCGTATGCAATAGATAGTCCGCACTAGTCCGCAGCCGTTCAATCAAGTTTGCAAAGTTGGGCTATCAACAACACACAACTGTACAGTTATGTCTTGCGATATAAATTTCACATGCTATTATTCTCGACAGTTTCATCTCATCGACACTGTTCAATTGTTCAATTCACCAGAGACCAGATTAGAATAGATTCTGATGAAATCTCTCTCTCTCTCAACGTTGCTCTCTGCTGCTGCACTATTTTTATTACTTACGTCTAGTTATTATGATGATGATGATGATGACCGTGATAAGGATCGCGTGTGATGCCAAGCGGACTTTTGAAAAGTTTACATTTACAATTAATGACAGATCCTATAATAATTTGAAAGGTTCGATAACAAAAACAACGAACGATCGAGATTGAGAAGCAGGATGACGATATTGACGATGCAAGAGCGATTATACTATTATTAATTCTGACCTGGGTTGATATAGGGGTCACCGGTAACCTACTCCATATGCTCTATTATATATATGTGTATCAATAATGTATTATAATAATATACTTCTTTTCAGAAGAGGACACTGAATAAAGACCCTTCGTCATCAATGCTATGTATAATATATTTTCTGGAGAGGTTGTGAACTAGAAAAAGTCATGGTTTAAGAGAAAAAAAGTCATTCTTTTGACTCTATGAAAAGTTTCCATTGATCAGAGTAAATCTAAAAGTCATTGTGACTGTCAACTGGGCCAGTTTCATGAAGTCCTTAATTCTTTCCAGATGACAGTACAGTTCATTTTCACATCATCACACCATCACACGTACCTAATCTAAAAATGAAAGCTGTGTGCCATCAAAGGCTTTCTTGTGCGTACACGTCCAAGTCTATCCATATTGAAATGATAAAGTGTGTATTTCTTTTTAGCTCTCAAAGAGGCAACAATTGCTGATTGTAACAGCGCTTCTTAAAAATCTTTTTTGTGTATTTATGTAAGCAGATGTTTTTCATCAGAGAGAGAGATGGTCCTTTTTGATCATACAATAACAAGTAACGCGAGGTGTATGTATGTGTGTGGTACATGGTACGACTGACTTGACGGAGGATAAAATTTTAATGCTCACACAAGTGTGTACCCCACTTCAAAAACATTATCATTCAAAAAAGTTTAGAATTACCATTATACCAGTTTAGCTCATGGGCAAACATCTCTCTCTCGTATCCTCCTTCTCACTTCACATTTCATTTTATTATTGCCTTGAAAAGCGTGAATAATGTATCGTTCAAAGCCTGCTCATAGTGCGTATTCAAGAAATGCATTATTTCATTCCGAAATTTCTGACTGACTTTGCTAGGTCTTATTAAGCCCTGGCCCTGCCTGGCACACGGGAACTTTAGCAGCAGCATTTAAATTCCAACCGAGAAGAAAACTGATCTTTTCGTAGATGAAGAGGATGAAAAAGATGCATTCATCTTTCAGAATCAGTACGAATGCATACTTTAAAAGGACGAAAACGAGTAAATGCTTTTTCTGCTATGATGAAAAACACATTTTTGTTCAACGATTCTACTATTGCCAGAATTTTTTTGCCTTCCTGATGACGATGATGGTGGTAATGTCTGTTCTTCCTGAAAGAAAACTTTCTGGACCAAAAATACGAAAGCAGTAGTGTGAAAGGAATGCAGAATGTTTATTTTCTCTGCCGCCTGCTTTATCTATAGAATGTTAATGTACATTTATTTAAAAAAATTCCAAACTCCGTCAACATCACCGTAGTACTATGAAGACTCATGCTGGACAAAAAAGTTTTAGGCCCTCCATGTGGAAACTTGATATGACACTTTTAAAATAATTTATTGAATACGTAATCTTGAGTCATGGAGCAGCTCACAATAAATGACAATCATCATAGCTGTGTTATATCTCATCACCACCACAGGTAAAAGTTTTATATAGCTTCTTCAAAATAGAGTGTCTGCCATAGTTGTTGTCTTCCATATCTAATCCACACACGACAGCTATATAGATTTTGTTGAGCATTTGAGAGAAAAATTTAACATTTTTTTAGTAATAATGGAAGGAATTTTATCTGTATGAAACTGTCCAAGAGAGAGAGAGAACTAAATAGTCGCGTATATATACATGTCCTCAAGGGGAAATTCTTACCTTCACACAACTTCCACAAAAGGTACAACAACGATAGATATGATATCTAATATCTCTTTGCTTTTATGCTTTTACCTGTGTGTACAGTGCCCACCAAAAGCAGTTTAACTGACAATCCGAAAACTTTTTTACGGTTCAAATGACTATCTCTATACGTATACATTTCCTAGAGCCATAAACAAATGAGTAAGAAGAGAAATGCTTCTTCTACCCACCACCATCATCAACATTCATCAAATATCATGTGAGCATTGTTGTTACCTGTCTGGTGATAGATGCTGATATGTGCTGTATGTTCGTATTCACGGTGCAATCACAATATTCACAATCAAGAATTAGGGGAGAGTGAACTTACAAGCGTTTCTTTTACTCTTGCCTGTGCTTCCTTTTACAAGCATCAGACGCAAACTGAGAGAATTCAACAATGAGATAACATTTATCTGTGAGAAAAGAAATGGAAAAAGAGGGAGGACACAAGGGGGACGGTATGATGGAGCGTGCTATTACTTCACAGTTCAATTCTCAAGTGGCTGACTGTGGTGCTGATGATGACGATGTTGATGGGATGGTGATCACCACCATCAGGCTATCATTTTCAAACGTATCCTTTTTTTACAGGTAAATGGATATTAACCAAAAAAAGTACAAAAGTATATGTTTTCATTCCTTTATATATGTAGACACGTAAATATAGAATTATATAGGTAGACGAGAACACTTTTTGGTATAATAATTTGTACTTTTATGCGATGGCTATGATGATATTAAGATTTCGTATATAATATGCCTGTTTATACCTTATACCTACCAATCTTACCATGAAAATGACTACGGTTTTAAAAGTAACCTCAAATAAAACTTTTTTTATACATTCTTGTTATGAACCAAGGTAATTTTCATTCTTATGCATACATTGAGGGTACATGTGTTCCTAATGACCAAAAATTATACTTTCCGCCTCTTACTCGAATCGGACCGGACCCCTCTGCTATGCTGTTAGAGACGTGGTATTTTTTGAAGCAGGTAATTTTCATTTTGCAACGTTTATGTTACATGTAATTACAAAGAGAGAGAAAAAAAGCTAAACTGACAATGACTGTGTGTAGCATCATTCGACGTTGACGTCCTTTCAATACTGAATGAGGATTAACTGTTATAAAATACAAAGCAATTAAATCGTAACTTTTCTCGCTGTTGGTAGGTATAATAGATATATACTTTTATGTGGAAAATATTATTGAGGCTGACATCATCACCCGCCACACAATATATTATCATTGTTTATCATCTAAAAGATTGCTGTAAATTGTATAGGTACATGTGTTATAATAGGCAATTCATGTGCTGAAAATAGAAGTGTTCTTCTTTGGTATAAGACAATGGTGGAATATTAATGTATCTTGATCGTACTTTTTGAACACGAATAACAAAACATGTAATTGACCGTGAAGAGTAAGATGGATAGAGCGGGAGAGAGAGAGAGACGAGGGAGAAAGAATGACGTGTTTTCCATCAGAGACAATAACGGAAACCTGTCTGATGAAACGACTGGCTTCTCTCTTGGGAGTCTAGGGAGTTTCATCGTTTGGCATGTGCCAAGGCTATCAAATTCAACTAAATAGTCTATAATCATTTTGACGAATATTATCTGCTTTTAATTGAAACGATTTCAAGCGGTATTAAATAGCGGGCTCGAGTTTTTCAACTCTGTAAAAAAATTAGACACAAGACGACCAAATGATACGCTGTAAATGAAAATATATCTTTCACACATCTTTCACACTCGTGCACAATAGACGATTAAACTGCAGCAAGCCAACAACATCAACACATATAAGCCATCATATCATCAACTTTGTAGTCGTCGACAGAAGCAACCACGCCGCCACTTTAACAACAATCAAACTACTTACTGCCACAGCTATGTACCCAGGTATACATTCTTTTATCAAATTTAAATCTCAAATTAAGAATTCCTGCTTAAAATCTTATTTTTGAGCGTTTGCCTCATCATCAAGTTTACTCGCAGGAGTCCTGCCATTTTACCACATTATCACCCTCCTCCCATAATACGCTGTTGATTGCAGTTTTCTGTTATTTCATGTTTGCTGTTTCATTTATCTATTTAACATACAGGATAAAAACCCTCATTGTCAGAGACCATTCATTTGTCTTCTCTTTTTACTTTATACCAATACGTAGGGAGATACAAAAAAATTTAATCTTGGTGAAAAAACATTTCCCCAAAATGAGTGTACGTATTTTCACTTTTTACTTGTATCTACTTTACAAATTCTCAGAAATAATAAAATTCTTTGCAATTTGGCTCCTCATTGAACTTCACCTACTTATTCATGCAAGAGCCATACAACAACTGTGACTTCAAAATGGTGCCAAAGAAAGGAAGTGTTGTTAATAAAAGGAAATTTTATAATTCTTAACAAAATTTGTGTTCACAAGAAGAACCGCATTTTAAAAAAAATGATAAAAAGGTAAGGATGCGTAGTGTGTTCAAGAAAAAATAGCCCAACTAAATTATACAATCTCTTTGATTACAAGATGAATTGCATGACGCATTATATGATATATCATTTAAAACGAATTAAATGGTATTATACATTCGCGTCATTATTCGCGTATATTTTTTTTCAATCAAAGCAAATTAACTTACTTAAAAGGTCAATCAGTTATTGAATAATATCTACGTGTATACAAAATTTGATGTAAATTGGATTAAAAATTGGTTTTACGCATTTAAAAACAAGCAATTCTGGAACGCACTACGTATATTTGATGCAAAATATGCACGTATATTCTTCTGCATTCGTATTCAAGTACGTTCGTAAAAAAGTATATTATTTTATCTCCTCTATTCATAAGGAAAAAATTGCCATTCTTCACATGCACACCACAGAACAATGCAGGTAATAAGGTATATATGCAACTCTTGGAATCTGTAAGCCACGACTGCCTCTACACGACCTGTTACAAAATCGTATTGCTCCGAGCAAGGTATGCACCTGTTTGGTAGGAAAAAAATGCAATGCATAATACCCAACAAGTCATAATGTCATACAGAAAAGATGAACTGGTTGCCCATCCTCCTCCTCCAAACCACTATACTTTATATCCTTTTACAATTGAGAAATGCTCCAGTGTAGAT
The DNA here is from genome assembly GCA_027744055.1 of Callyntrura sp. NNG-2020. Taxonomy (NCBI): domain Eukaryota; kingdom Metazoa; phylum Arthropoda; class Collembola; order Entomobryomorpha; family Paronellidae; genus Callyntrura; species Callyntrura sp. NNG-2020. The sequence goes on from JAHZNE010003703.1 coordinate 22,314, forward strand.
TACCTCGGCTGTTCCTACCTGCTTTGTGTAACAATACGCGTGAAATAAGAATAAAAGTTTTTTTTTCATACCACATTCCTTTACAGAACTATATCTCTCCTTCAGTTTAAAAGACCTCAGGGGCTAAAACGTTATAGGTATGTACCAAAAAAATTCATTGTTGGCAAAGAGCATGAACTCTTGGTACAAATATCTCTTGTAGCTTTGAGGAGAACCATGCATGAAGAACAAAATGTAAATGTCTAATGCCAGGTAAACAGGGAAGCTAATAAGTGGAAGAGAAACTTTTTTTTACAAAATCAAACGAACAATATTGTTGAATGCGCATGTAAAACACTTTACACTTTTCCTCTTTTCCTTTGTCTTGGTACTAAAAACAAAACTGAATGTGATGGTTAAATACTTTGAACCAAAAGGAAGGCAGTTTTGGAGCTGAGGAAATGGACATTTTTTGAGTCTTGTTTAGGTTTAACTCGTTTTGTATCTTAACTCTGCTGCTGTTGTTGGCTACTTATTGGTACATTCTTTTTCTTTATTGAACCATAACGTTGTTGTGAGAAAACATGAGGAGAATCCCGGCAAAGACAACATGCATTTTATATGATTTTTATGAATAGGAAGCGCAAGACAAAAAACACCTGTCGCAAGATGGATAGAACATTTAAAAGTAATGACGGGATAATAGAACAAGGCACACCGTGTACATTGTAATACATGCAGTCTAATGTTTTTATAATTTGTTCCGTTTTGAAATGCCACCCATCACTTTAAAATTTAAAAACAATTTTTATTAATATTATTATTATGTATAGCATACTGTCTCGTCCTTCTTCCTTACAGAGAATCGTGATTTATGATGCATCTATTAAAATTCGCTAGTTTACGATTTTAAAATGAATTTCGTAACAATAATAATAAAGAAAACTTTGTAGTCAAACTTAACTTTGGACTGGTCATGCAATGTACATTATTATATAACTTTTAATAAATGTTGAATAAGAAACAGTATATTATTATTGTGCATATAGCGTTGTGCTGTTGTGCCTGCCATCCTTTCTTCTTTTCCATTGTATTCCTAAATATCAACAACACGCCACCAATTCGGAATAACATCTTTTGGCAAGCAATAAAAAACGAGATGAGTACAGATATGGGCGCGATTATGAAGAAGAGGAGAGACATTACATCGCAATTACAATAGTACATGTCAAGGAGAGCAAAGAAGGAGAGCCACGCTATAAAAAAATTAGTTGGGTACATAATATTATATAGTTGCTGCGTGCATGTGCAACTGGTAACTGCAAAGCTCTCTTAACAACTATAGTCATTTCTACGCTGATAGACAGATCGATCCGTTATACATATCATCATCAATAATAAAACTTATTGATCGCTTTTTTGGGACGAGAAAATCATGAGAGTAGTAAACTTATTACAATAATAACGGGACTAGAACAAATATGTACACGGTTTATCGAATATCATCAGATGAATTATTTCGAAGTGCAAAAAAAACTTTACCAATTTTAGTTTTGTACTTAACGGAATGATTTACATAAAAAAAATGACCACGGAATGACTGACCTCTACAGTAAAAGAGGAATCTTATAAGAGTTTATTGTCGCCATCATCGGACTCGTCACATCACGTGAGCGTGTTCACCATAATTGACTTTTAATGTTTGTAATAAAATATATAAGCGCATCCTCTTTACAAATAGGTAGTAGTAGTTGTAGTAAATGGTGCCATGCTGGTCGTGCTTGTTGGTGCGACACTTGCGTAGTCGTTAAACTTTATCGCTTGTCGTGCCAAGTACAAAAAAAAATTCGTTCGTGCTTCTCCGTCCGCTGACTCTGCGGCGCTGCTGAGAAGGTAAAAATCGAATCTCTTTATATAAATTTTTGCATCACCGGTAAATATATTTCGAATAATTTATTTTTGGAAGGTCAACAATGTAATGCTCACATTTTTCATTTTTTTTATCCCTACGCATACTTTCAGGCTTCACAATATAACCATTCTTCACGCCAACAATTAAACTACATATTCTTGACGCGTACATTATGAAGAAGAATACGGCATTCAAGTGATGGGAAGAAGATGAGGGATGATGAAACTGTCATGTTATAATGAAGTGTCTGTGTATGCAGGTATGAATAATGTATGGAAGGAGGATAGTACCCATTGATGCCGAGATGTATTTAAGATGGTATGCATATAAAAAATATACACTATGCAGGTGTGCGTGCATTACTCAAAAGTAATATATATTGTAAATTTTATATATTTCTTTCATTGAATGCGTCAAGTCTTATATAGTCCTAAACTATTCTTATTGTTGAGGACTCTATATATTACTTTTTAAAACTTTAAATCTGCCTCTCCACCTCATTCCTTTCTCTCTTGTTGTCTAATAACAATTGTGTGATGTTTCGGTCTTTTTGGGGCCATCATTGTAATAAGTTTGTGGTGTGGTTGTGGTGGACAAATCCAATGTTTACGGTATATACTTCTTTGTCATCCGAACAGATTAACATGTACACCTACATGCGTTATGCGTATGCTTGTGTAGAGATTACACAAGATGTACCCCTGTAACATAGTAATCTCTGCCTTGCACACTACTAGTGCTATCCTCTTGAAATGATTATTGCGTGGGTTGTAGTTGTAGAGTTGTAATCCCTTACCGATAATCTTTGTAAAAGAAGACCCTTTCAAAATAACTTTCACAGATACACACAGAGAGATGATTGTAGTGAGATTTTTTTTTCCTTGTAGCTTCCAAGAAATCTGTTCACTGTAGCCCAGAGAAGTTGTAATTTTTTCTCTTGTAAAATGAACAGTCATTACAATAAATATAAATGTCAAAGTGTTCCATGCTTTTTAACATTCTCTCTATGTATGCTCTCTCTATGTATATATCTCTCCGTCCCGTGTCGGTAGTAATAATGAGGTAAGCCGTGTTTTAAATTTATTATTTTTAATTTTATTCGACCTCCACACACTTTTCCTTAATTCCACGGCTCCACATAACCATGCCTTGTACACATTTCATTGCAGTGGAAAAAAATTTTCATGGCATCATTGCATATTATTACGTTGCCTCGCGCTCTTTTTCCCCATAATTAACTTACCGTGAAAACTTGATACAACATATATACGTCATACGTGTGTGTGTGCTATGGTGCATACAACAAGAGACGAATAACAACAACTGGAAATGAACAGGGAAGAAAAAGAGAAGCTCAAATTTATTACCGTGTAAATAATTAACAATGAGCGTTTACTAATTTAGAAACTCGACGTTTCGTTTCTTGAGAATGTTAATGTTGTAACCATTGTTGGGAGAGGAAAAAGGTGTGAAATTTATTTCAAAATGGAGGAGGAGATGAAAAGGGTTGCCAAATTCAAACATTTTAAACCAAGATTCCTTTACACAAGTGACGATGATGACGACGCTTTGTTTACCTGCTTGTTTTCTAAACGTTCGCTTTTGACAACATTACATTTGCATGTTTTACTATAGTTGATAGTATATATGGCTCACTACACTACACGTTGTTGGCGATTGTTCCTGTTCATAAGGTTTACTAAAAAAAATTTAAATAGCGGGTCTCATTTACAATTTACATTCCTATTAATTTAATGCACGACAACGAACGATGCTGTGATGCTGCTGAGAAGAATGAAAAATTTTCACTCGTCATGCATCTTTTGGTTATTCACTATTTCATGACCAAATTTAGAGGTGGCTTATAAGGATTTTATTGCATGTTTTTTACCGAGTCACCCAGCTGAAACCTCTATTAAATCCCGTGTCAGTGTCATTCACAGACGTTTGTACTGAACGAGGGATGCCGTGCATATGAACCTGTTTCGCTGTTGGGAGTCCGCGCTAACTGACCGCTCAGTTTTATATTTTGCCTCTCTCTACTACTACTAACTACCTACTTGTTCTCTCTGTAAAGCTTGCTTGCTGCTGCTGCTGTGCTTATTGCACTTTATGCTCTTCCTTATGTCGGAAAAGAAATTTTCTCCTTTTGGATCTGCTTGCTGGTATGTACCGTGTACCGTGCAAGCTATTAAATGTACTTTCTACTAGCAAATTTTACTAATTACAACGTGGCTAAATTTGGACATGAGAAGTCATAAATAATCTATCAAGCAATGCATGCAGAATAGCAGAATACCTCATAATAGCAATGTATGTGCGTGTTTTAAAACTGCGTGGAGACGGTTCATGTTTAGATATGTGGGCTGTTATTTTCCCGAGAAATTCAATTAGGTATTCACCGGTTCATAACAATAACGTAACTCTTGACTCTCCTTTGCAAACAGCAACCAACAAGAAGAAGGTTGTAGTTAAACGTTTACTGTGCTGAATACTTTCATATTTGTAATTCATTCGT
>JAHZNE010003704.1:0-14528 GCA_027744055.1 Callyntrura sp. NNG-2020
GGGACGGAGTATTTAATGCAACAGTCGCCTTTTTTAAAAAAAATAACAAATACTGGAGCTACACTAGTAAAACTAAAAAGAAAAAGGTGTACTTATAGCAAGTTTACAGAATGTATTTGCAACTCGCCATCAGGCGATCGTTAATGAATCCAAGCATATTTACACAGAACTCTTGTATTGATAACTACTTAATTGTTGGTAGACATTGCTGCCTGTATTTTCTATAGAGATAGCCTTCAATTAAATTAAAAACACTACAATTTTTGTAATGTTGGTACTCCTGTGAACATAAAGTCAACCATACGATAAATGTAAAAATCTCATTTTCAACAGCAGCAAAAACTAGCAAATTAGGCAAACACAGTAAAGTACATAGTCGTCACCGTCAGTCCGCATATAGTATTCCTTCATATAGATTTATATACTCTCCTTGGTGTTCCCTTCTGGTACTATCAATGAAACTAATGGAAGTAGACGTAGATTCGTAATTTGGCATTGTAATTTCATCGGGACAACTAATTTTAAAATGTAGCAGTAGCTGTGGTTATGGCAAGTTTTTTGTTTTGGAGTACTAGGCCAGCTAAACTCATTTAAATGTGAATTGGTTAATTATTTACAAGTCAGGTCTACCTACTGGGTTTTATGAATAAAATCGGGGTACATGTCCATGTTCATCACACTCACAACAATCAGAAGAAATGGGACTACGCGATTGCATATTTGATTTCGAGTATGTATGACAACTTTGCATTTATAAGTAGAGGTGAGCAGTGGTATAGCGACTAGCACAAAAAGTAAGAACCATCTAAGGCTTTGTCGTCGGTACCCGAAACCCTCGTTGTTAAGATGTGTATGGCAAGGGGAAACTTGAGATATTTGATATTTCATGCTGGTACAATTTTGAGATATGATATGATAACTGATTTTTTGAGAATTGAACGGCATGTTTAGATTAGATGAAGCATAGAGTTTCATGAAAGTGAAATATGAAAGTATGCCATTATGCAGTATATTATTTTTCAATTCTTGTCACAGGTAGTTTTTTTTTACAAAATTAAAGTAAATGGTATGGATTTAATAAACGCACAAATATGTTCTATTTAATAACAATACGACTATAGCACAAAAATGGTTGAATTTTTTTGCACTAATATGAAAATTACTATTTCTATAAGGTTTGTTTTTTTGGCAATTCTAGAATTAATACTTAATATATAACGAAAATTAAAATTAAAATATTGATTAATATAAGACTATAACATAAATGCAGAAATGACGAATATTTATAAAATGACATTAAAATCGCTGGCACATATTACAATTATTGGTTAATACTACTTCTCCATTCTCCAAAAAAATCATCTGTACAAATCTATTTAAAAAGCCGTAAACAAATAAACTCAACTAGTTATTAGACGATAGATTAAATTAAATTAGCCTACTTTTGGAAATTCGTCGCCTTTCACTTCCCCTTGCCGGTGAGCAAGGTGTCGCTGATCGTTGTCTCGTTAAGGCGATTTGCAATTGTGCTACCTGCCGCTGCAGATCCTCGACGAGTTGCTGACAATTAAACGTAAACTGATACTGCTGCGGACAACAGGGCAGTTGTGGAGAATTCGGAGCTGGAGAATTCCTTCTTATAGCTTGCAGGATCCTTTGTCCATCTGCTCGACTCTTTGCGGTGCTCAATCCTCCGGAATAGTAGCGGGGTTCATTTCTACTTTCACTTCTAAGAAACATATCTCTTTTTCGTCTATCCTGTTCCTCAACATCATCTTCCATTTTTCGGACCATCCGCCTGTACTCCATCATTCTTCTATTTCTCCGTAGTTGACCCGCTTCATAAATTTTTCTTCTCAGCCAAGGGTGGCGGAACAAATATTCATTAGGCCACCAGTGGTACCAAGCAAAGTTACACTCTTGTCGTATGTGGCCATATTGTTTACAGTTGTAGCAGAAAGGTCTCTCTGTCGACATCTGTTTTGGAAATACATTAGATGGTGTGGCATCTCTCCGACCGTTTTGATAATTGACATTACCATAATTATTTATCCCATTATGCTGGTGCTGCTGTTGTTGACCATTTTTGCCGTTACTGTGATTACCACCTTGGGAAGAACTAGTAGAGGGGGAAGAATGAGAAGATCCACCTCTGCTATCGGAACCCTCACTGTTTGAGGGGGACTCTTCTACATCGAGCTCTAATTTAATGTTTCTTCGAAAAGAGACGTTCTCCCTCTTGATCATTTTTGGAGCTGGTGATTGTGCATCATCATCAACGTAGTGTACCGGGGGCTGTCCTGAATGTGTGAAGGTTCGTTTAAGGGTTGGATGGGAAACTGGAATTGGCAGATCTCCAAATAAGGGGGACCGACATACGATAGGTGTTCGATTTCGTTTAACTCCGCCGCATAAAGTGAAGTTTCTGTTTGGAGTAACCGATGGTATGCCATCGGCACCAACATGTATACCCATTTTGAGATATTTATATATTTTTCTGTAAATAATTCCAAAAATTGATAACATCCAATTTAATTTTTCTGATAAACTATTATTACATGCTGGAGGGAATTACATTTTCCTAGTCACTGCACACAATCAAAATACGGTATACAACTTACCAGGTTTTATATGTATACAACTCTATTATTAACAGACTAGATAAGTAGACTATCAACTATATTACAAAGTCAATGAGAAATGACGACGATTTACTATTCTACGAAGAGTATCATATCACAATTAACGAGTTGATCTGATATAAATTACTTGACTGTACATAACGTATTATAAAGCTTTAATATTTTTCCGAACTAAAGTAACACTAAAAAATGGTGAGTTGAAACAGCTTGTATCGCATTGCCCCATGCATCTACGTTAAAAATGAAGAACCATCATAAATTTGCCCCTTGTTGTTAGCTTGGCTATTGATGAGATACTAAAATGGCACTGAAAATGATTTTTAGAGCAGCACATAAATTCTTTTAATCAGCAATTGTAAATTGTAACCAGTACGATATATCCAGTAGGAAGTGTTTTTTTTCAGTTGTACTAGTAATCTGCATAGGGCCTCTATTTTTTTGTAAATGGTGCATGTAAATTTGTCTTATCGTTCTAACTTGTGTTTTCCGTAAGCTTCCTGATACACCAAAGACCGTATTTCATGTCATCGTGTGTAGTTGGTGTTGGTAGAAACAACAGCGGTAGCTACGTTGCTGCTGAGTGTTTGAGGGTGTCATGATACTGAAGAGCCTTGGAAAATGGTTACAAAGAGTCGGTGTATACTGTTTTCTACAAAAATGATAAGGAAACGGCTCCCAAAGGTCGTTCCCATATTACCTAGGATCTTTCCACATCTTTCTGTCTTATTACCCTGGCGAAGGGAGCATCCTACGTATTTACTGTGATACAAAGAAACAATGGAATGGAGCGTCGGATGGTACCCCCGCGGGGATTTTGCTCTGTCGCTACGAAAAGAAATGAAATTATATATTTGTGTGCTTTGATCCTTTTCTTCTACATTCGTCTGTCATGTTGGACCAGGAGGATATCGTAAAGCAGGGAGCTAGATATAAAGTACAATAGTAGCTGTGTATTGCTGATTGCGAGACTATAATATTTAACAAGGTAGCACTGGTGACTATGCACTTTACACAAATTATAGTATACACATTGCTCATTCTTGTAGTTTGATCTTGGTAGCTAAATATTTAAACAAAATTCGTAGGAACTTTTTTTGAAAGGACCACAAATACATCCGAGTCGTTCATTCCTTTCCTTGGGTTACAAGATATCTTGTTAATATGAGAGATATGGCACCCCAAAGAGGGTACCATTATCTTGAAACTTCCTTTTCTGTGAAACGTTACATGGCAATGGCACAAACCGCTGTGCGGACAGTGACAGATCAATATCAGTAGGTTGGCAAGCTCTGCAGAATAATGCAGAATTTGAAGCAGATAGTTCAATGTATAAAAATAATACGAGTTAGTACTGTATCTTTAAATGCTGAGTACTTGTGTAAAAAAAATTATTTTGTAGCACACATGCACAATATTCTTTCTTCTGAACGAAATAGTTTACCCCTTGTTCAATTCTACAAAACGGCAATGAAGTGACAAAAAGACTCGGTTGGACAGACATGTAGAGGTTATAAGTTAATGACAAAGTTCATTGGATTTTTCTACCGTGTGATTCTGTTAGGTATGAAGGAGAACTACAAAATAATTACTTCTCTGCCGCGTCTTTGGCGCTTATTTGGAAAGGGAGGTATTTTTAATGCTATAATGGTAAAAGCAAGCGCAAAAGGCACCTCTAACTCCGCCGCATTAAGGGATGTTCCTGTTTGAAATAACGGATGATGGCATGCCACTGGCACCAACACGTGTATACTCATTTTGAGATGTTTATCTACTTTTCTGTAAATAATTCCAAAAATTCATAACATCCAATTTAATTTTTCTGATGAACTATTAGTACATGCTGGAGGGAAATACATTTTTCTAGTCACTGCACACTAAGTATCACATCAAAAAAGGTATTATTTATTTCTCTGCTCTCATAACTGAGTAAATCCTGGTCTTCTGTGAATTTTGTCGAGATTAAAAATTGGAGTTTGTTCACCCCAAACAGAAGAAATACTGGTCTTGTGATCACTAATCATATTTAAAGGGTGGAATACCTTCGTTTTAACCATTTATACAATGTACTGATAAATATTATCAGGTTTGAAGACTTCAATGGTCAAACTTAAACCATCGCCGTATGCTATAAACGAACAATGAAAATGAGCATTTTATGTGTATCTTGTGTGCAAGAAATGTTTCATATCTTTAAAGCGTCAATTCTATGCCATAATTATTGAGCATCAACATCAAACACATACAAAAATGGCGTAGCATTTGTTTGTAAGCACAGCACTTCATTGCACTAGATCATAATTTGAACAAGACATTTTCTTACGCAAGTACTTTCGAGTTCCAAAACCTTTTTGAAGATCATGAATAATTTTATCACCGCATTTGGCAATGACTCTAGCGTAAACATGACTAGCATTGGCTTTGATGACTGCCACCTACATTTTAAATATTATTTATGCTCATTTAAAATTATTATAACTTGTGCTGTTTTCATTTTTATGTTGTTCCCATCTGTGCATCATAATATATGATGACCCTGGTCGTTTGAGTAGCATCCTGATTTATTATAAATTATCGTAGGCATAATTTTGGCCGTCATCACCAGGCTGGTTTATTGAATAGATACATGGTATGAGTTAGGTTGGAAAATGGTTGACTCGATGCTATTTGAAATCGCAATTTCCAAACATGTCAACTATTCATGCATGCGCTGCATTTTGAAAAATTTGCATCTTAATTTGGTCATATGATATTGTAACCGCAGGGCAGCTTTACCAAGAGTTTAGTGAAAATTAAATTGTCTTTCTCAAACCACAAACATAGTTTATAGCGTAAATTGGGAAAATGCATAATTATTATTGTATTATGTATTTTAATTTTTAGGTTTTGGACCTGGTTCAATGAAAACTATTTGCACAAATAGACTCTATTTGGATCTGTAAATATTCAAATCTGAAGGGAAGCAGCAATATTTGGGTGTTGTATTTTTGCGTGGAAATTTTCTCTTTGTAACGGCGTTTTCCACTTCCTTTCAGTGTTTAACAGTATTTTCAGCCTCGAATTACTATGAGGAAGGGTCTAACAAGGGGGCATACGTGAGATTAATTGGTGGCCCATTGGAGCCTCTCGAACCCTACTTTGTGCAATTCAACGCTGCAACACCAAAGTTGAGAACCATGACAATTCGTCAACGAGTTGGTCTCGTTGAAGCATCAGCACTTCGGGAATTACGTACTCGTATCCGCGAGAGACAAGATGTTCTCACTCAAATTTTCACCACATATGATACAGACTTTAAAGGTATGTCATTAAAATGAGCAGTTACAACAATATCATAATCCCTGCACATTTTCTTGGTTAGCTCAGTTTTTAAAGACTAACACTGTCAATAGTGTACTTATTGTTAGTATTAATTTGTTATAGTGCGAACCTTTGTAGTATTTGTCATTAGGCGACCCATCATTTAATAAAAATCGCTAATCCGTCTTTACATTTCTGAAATTTTGAATCTTATGTTGATCTCTGGTAATAAGGTCTTATAAATGTCAGCGACTGGTGCGTCGCATTGGAGCAAGGCACGGATCTCAAATTGCCCTGGCGACTGCTCCGTCCCAAGCTTGCTGAGTTGGATTCAGCAACTGGTCTCGTCAAGTACATAACAACATTCCACGAGGAAGCTAGTGGAGATTCTGAGGTAAGACGACTACGTAAATGTTTAAGCATACTTAAAATACTTACTTTCGCTTCTCTGCGTTTGACGCTCCCCAATCAAGAGTTTTAATCGATTTTTTACAACTGCGACTTGTTAATAATAATTACTGGCTAGGATTCTCGATGAACATTGTTGTTATCGACTCAATGCTTTACTTTTCAAAAACTTTCAAAATTGAGATATTTGTGAGTTGTCGTTGAAAAAACGTGCAGCAAAACAGACGTTGACTTACTTATTTTAAACTAAATATCTGACATTAATTTAGCATTTCTTCAACATGCCCACCTTCTTCCTGTTAGTGACAAAACTTATAATTACTTGTATTTCATTTACTAATAGTAATGGCAGGCATGACAATGTCGCGCTGGGGCATTTCAATTAATTTGCAGAAAACAATTTAATTATAAAGCGTTGTAGGGGAATACCCTTTCCAGTTTAAAAGAAAAGCATTGTTCACGCCTACTAGTTTATAAACATGCAAAACAATTTACCTCCAAATAGTTGTGACACGAAAATACAGTGGCGAAACGAAAAATTTATACAATTTAACAAAACTGGTAAATGAATACAAAAGGGAAATGACTTTTTTCATCAACTTAAATTTCTATTATCAATAATTAACGGTTAGATGGATTTGTCAGAACTGTGTTCATTATGGAAAATTTGTTTTTCTTAGAAAACAGTTAAGCTATACTCTCAAGCTTTTTAGCGCCAGATGTTGCGTATTGCCAACTTAATTGGGTACATAATTGACAGATAGAGTATCCTACTTTAAAATGATTTATTTTTTGAAATATCGGATGTGACTTTGCTTTCAATTCCTCGAATTCACATCATTAACTAGTGTTGATTTTTATGATGTTGTATTCTATTCCATCCAATTATTGGAGAAAACTTTTAATCTTTTTCGTCCTGGTCCATCATAATTGCAATCGTTTGGCAAGTTGACGACATAGGCGTGACAGGGACTTGTAAATGACTTTCTTTTCTCTAGTGTCAGAAAATTGGCAAGTAATAATGTTACTTTCAGTTTTACTAACGTGCACTGCGACTTCTGAATTTATCAAAACTTTAGTTGAGTTAAAAATTGTATTTTTCGTGTCAATTGACATAATTGGTAATTTGATAGATAGAAACTTTGGGATTTTTCACTTCTGTATTTTTCAACTGGCTCTACAATTAGCGTGTTTCTACTTCTTTTCACGGACCATTAGTCGATTAAATTTTTTATATGAGTCGTTAGAAATAGTAATGTTAGTATTACAGCGATGCCTTCTTATAATACGAATATTTATCACACTTTGACCCCCTTCTTTTAGATTGATGTTACGGTCGCTGAAGTACTATATCGAAATAAATCAAGCCTCGAGGCAATTTTCCGGATAATTGACAAGGATAACTCAGGTACATGCAAAAAGTAGATTTTCTGTATTATGTTGCTCGTTAAAATGAGTATTCAATATACGTATGTTTATTTTACCAACATCAAAATACACCTCACTTCACCCATTAGACCTGCTCACTCTCCTGTTCAAACAACTTCCAAAAGTGCCTGGTTTTCAATTGTCGTGTTGATTCTCTCCTACGTTAGAATGATTTCTTTGCATGTTCTCATGTTTGATGTGCAAATTATAACGTATTTGTTCTTTCACTATAATACTCAGGGTTTATCTCGATGGAAGAATTCGCAGCAGCTTGCGATATGCTGGGTGAACATCTATCCACCCCGATTCCACAACAGCAGAAGCTGGAAATGGCAAAAAGCATGGACATGAACAAGGACGGAAAGATAGATTTAAATGAGTTTCTTGAAACATTCAGAATTGTGAGCGCTGAACAGGAACAAGAGGAAAGCATTGACTATGAAGAATGTGAAGATTGAATCGAATTTCCCTCCTTTGATATTATCATCAGGTTCTCGTTTTTTACGGTACGCGTGGCAGAATAATCCTGCTTTTAATGAAAATCATAAAGATATGCGTATCAGATAATTTGGGAGAGCGGAAAGGAAAGAATGATCACAACAAAAAATTTGATTATACCAAACTTATGTGTTGTATACACCTTCATAAAAAAACTTATGTATTTATCATAAGGCGTATGTCCTTTTGAAAATGTTTATTATATACTCTCAAGTTTATTGTTGATATTCAGTTGTGTTTGTATAACAGGCTTGTTTTATAACAAAATACATACCTTCATATATTTAATAATGTTTAAACTCGTTGAAGTTTCCTGGAAATATATACCTCTATACATGTACTACCTCCGTTACATACTTTAATAACCTTTCGGTACACAAAACTACCACAAAACTTGTGTATACAAAATTTAAAGAGAAAAACACATTCGGTAGAAAAATTTTAATGTGTCACACCAACGTGTTGTAATTATTTCTCTGCCTCTTATATTAAACCCTCCCTCCCAAACAAGACACTACAAGCATCAATGACAACGATTATGTATGTACTGATTCTACGTTGGTTGATATAGATGCATTCAATGAAACGTGGGGGTGAGTTTCTATAATAGAGAGGACGGAGCAATGACGACGACACTTTAAAAAAAATGGTAACGAAGATACTCCTATCTAAATAGTTTGTGTTTTCAGCATAATACCTTGATTGTGAAAAGCATGCATACCCTATAACATTATTAAACCTTAATGGAACAACCTGACAAAAGTTTACCCTGTTGACGTCTATTTACAATGTCAAAAGAACTTTTCCTAATTGTAAAGATTCTGTACTAATTTAACGCTTATTTGTTTTTAGTAGTGAATAGAACTGCTTATTTGTCATCATTATCGTGTTCCTTTTCACTGTGCTTATGTTAATATTTCCGGGTTGAAATACAGTTTCTAAATGTTCTCGTTATAACAACGTAGATGTAGAAAATTACACTGGAGTAACATTCTCAGTAGATTTTTGGAGATATTCCAATATTTAGAAAACTAAACAAAAATCATTGATGTCATCAGATAGCAATATAGATAGTCATATCGGAACCATCATTTTTCTTGGTCTGGATTAACTAGGTAATTACAGTTCAAAACATGTCCGTTGTGGAGACATCTGAGTTTATCTTTACGGGCAAATTTTTGTGTCAACATTTTTGAACTTACGTGAATCCAAATATAAATATCAATTTAGAATAAATATGGACACGATTATCTGCACTAGTAATGTTATGACATCATTTATGTGTACCCTTTCTTATTGCTACAGTTTTAAAGTATGACTACCACTTAGTACATATAAGAAGATACATATTGCATAGCATGTACAACGTAATTATACAATTAAAAATCAACAAATGAGATAGCTTGAAATAGCAAATTAACTGTAGAGAAACCAAGAAAAACGTAGCATTTCTTGGTTTTTTATTAAATACGTAGTTAAAAGGCTTCGAATGTCATGTAGAGATATGCACAGTTGTCGTTGTTTCCCCTTCAATGAAGGACATCAGAAAACAAACCGGGAGGGCAAACGGTACCAGTGCTCAATAGTCACCATACCACAATTTTCGGTTGCATAAATGCGTAGTAAAATTTATTACAATACAAATACATATTAAAATACAACTGATGACTATATGTCAGCTTTGACGGTAGGAAATAGTGCTGACCTGATTCCGTTGGTTGAAGATTAATTTATTACCAACTAGAAAGGCAGTTAGATAGACGAGTATTCGGAGTACCTGCAAATGTTAATTGAACCTTGCACCGCTACCTAGCTTGTGGCAAATTTTTGCTGCAAATCAATATTACCTTTACAGAATAATCTAAAAATAGAACAGTTCATTATTATCAATATGAAAGATCTCATTAAATCATTAGATCCTTATCTTAAATCAGTAAAAAAATATAGATAGTTAAATACAACATTTAAAAATTTACCCCTTCATGTTTACGAGTGCGTGTTTGGTTGTATGATGTACTAAATTTATTCGTGAATATTACCTGACTGTGGATCTATTACTTACTCGTGCAGTTGAATTAAATTGAATCATTTATTTTTCAACTTGAAGAAATTTGTAGTATAAAGGAAGTACCAGTATACCATGTCATTACCCATTACTTACAATAAGTGTTGTTATCGTTGAAATTACATTTGTCAAAAATATAAAAGCAGTTTTGGTTGTGGTTTCTTGCAAAAATATATATGTATATTTATACAGCTATATATTTAAAATTGAACCGGCAACATTCACAATTGTCGGTTATTTATTTAGTTATTGTGACGACTTGACAACTATTACTTTTAATGGTCAATTCTGACTTCAAAACAAAATACATACTTCATATCACACTACAGTTGAATCATCACCACATCTCCATCATCAGCGCATCGTTTCCAGCATTGTACAATCCGTGAGCTTAGTTATTTGTGTTTTTTTGGGGAATCGAATTAATTGTCTTGAAGAAAGTTTTTAACCAAATAAGAAAATCCAATGAAAAGAAGCTTACGACTACGAAACTACTTACACATGTCAGTTAGAGGAAACAAAATTTGTACACAATGCTTATGTGTAACATTAAAATGACGACTTTTTTGCACACTACTATTGCTTCACACTTATTCTTAAAATAAATCTCTATATTATGCCGAAGTAAAAGTTTATAGTCATTTCCAAACGTGAAGACCAAATTGAGACCATTGAAAGGAGGGGATAAAAAAAATTTCTTAAATTTTTATTATATTACAATCGAAAAACCTTGTGCTTTTGAAATTTCTGATGCTGGATGATTCCCGTCCCCGCTAACAAAAATATACTAACAATATCGCGTTTCGCATGCTTTCTATGTATACCTATGAAATACTACTATAAATTTTAACCGATTTTTTAAAGAACAAAGATGTACTTTGCTCTTTTCCTAAATACTCGTCTGACGTTCTTTTTTTGTGTATTCTAATTCTATTATATGTATCATTATTCATTATCAATGTAAAAAGGTACCAACACAAATGTCAAAGGTCCTGGAATTTTAAATTCGAAGTGTATTGTCATACCTATTCTGTAATGAAAAACGTGCATGATGTACGTGAATCACGTAATTTAATTATTCAAAATTTAATTCAAATAATTTAATTCACTCCGTTCAAAAGAACCTTAATTTTGTTTCAAAATTGCACCCTTTGCGATTGAGAATTTCTCTTTTAGTCGTTGAATTTTACATTTGTTGATAACAGCGCATTTTCAGCAATTAATTTTTTTACGTAAAAATCAATCTTATTTTCCTTCCAGCAAAATCGAAGCAACTTTTTTAAATAAAATTTAGCATTTTGAAGGCATAAACAATTTTCTCCCGCTTATCGTGTCACATGAATAGTGTACGACACCGTTTCAACCTGTAAGATGGAGAGTGGATATGCATTCACACTAATAAGCGGTCTAGCAAAGCGTTGACCGGTACCTTGGTTCTTAATCACGTTTTAACAATCGGGAAACCAAAGCTTTTATGTCTATGAAATATCATTGCTTTAAGAAAGATACGGAATTGTTTTATAAAAAAATCTCTGCCCAACAGAAAATGCACTGTTTTTAATGAACGTAAAATAAAAATAAGCCTATATTGGGCTTCCCAATCAGATTGGCAACACACAACAAACTTAAAGTTTGTGTTAGTTACCTTTAAAATGATATCTGGATTACCATTACTGTATTATATATGTTGTTAAAATTGGGCGATATACCATTGTGGACAATCAAAACATTGATGCAAAACTTTATAATTATAACTACTAATTTTTGAATGTATGAAATATATGTGAAGTGAGAATGTCTGCTGATGTCACTATTTTTAAACCGAAAGTAATTGGGTGTCGTAGTATTGTCAGTGTAAAATTTATTAACAAGTAATTAATCTTACAAAATAGTACGTTGAAGCTATTGTAGAAGTTTTACCTGTTCCTGTAGTGGCATGATGACACGGTGTGATAGATGATGTATCTGACAATGGACAAGCGGCCAACGGAAGATAATTCGAAATATGTAACAATATCTATATTTTAATTGGGAAATGAACGATTGCTAACGAAGACGGTTAAGGTCGGGATGGAATACTTGATTATGAAAAAAAAAATTGTTCTTTTCCCCAGTAATTTCCATAATATATTCTTCCTTTGTCCAGTCGCTTGAAAGTGTGTGACCGAGTTTCCAACGGGTGAATTGCACATCTATGCTTCATGTACTGGAAATTGAAAACATAAAAACTTGTACGGTAAAGATATTCCTTAAATATATAAATAGTCAGAAATAAAGTTGAAGCATGAAAATGAAAAATTGAGACACAACGGCTAGTGTTCTTGTAATTTCCCTTTCTATTTACTGGGTTAAATGGTGTAGTGACAAACATTTTGTATTCTTATTATTAGCGTGTAATATCTTCACCGACAAGTTTATGGTTTATAAGTGTACTATACATTATTGTTATTATTGCTCTTTCATGCGGTGTCGAGCATTTTGCGAATATATATAATTCTGGTTCTTACGTTTTTCACTTCATGTATTATTGATATTATTGTTAATATTGTTACTACATTTAATATATAATTGTGTCGTAATATTGTCCTTGTATGTACATTTACGGTGTGCATGAATAACTTTCCAATTCATTAAAATAAAACATGTCGTGTCATCAAAATTTTCAAAGTGTACGATGGGATTATTGATGTCATACTGGTGCATTTTCATTCTGCATTCATACGTCAGTTTTGGGGTATATTTTCCTAAAGGGTAAATTTTCCGGAAATGATTGAAATAAGCAGTATTTCAATGTTGCGGTTGGATAGAAAATGTTTATATCGGCAAATGGCTGTTTTCGCGTAACACGATCTCCTGCGATCTCCATTACACACATAGTTAATAAAACAAAGTTTTTGCACGTGTTTGTAATTGTAATCATCCCATTCAAATCCTGTACTTGTTATTGACAGTATTTCATTTATGATCGGCTCACTCGTCGGAATATTCAACATGGGTCTTGTGTCATTTTGCTGAAGGTCTTATTGTGCGCAACTTTGTATGCTGTAGATGAAAGTTTCAATCTACTTGGAAAATGAAAGAAATGATGACAGGGCAAAGAAAACAAAAATTACAGACTCTCCCATACATTATTTACGTAGGGCGTTTACAGAATAATGGGAACCATTGATTTGCATATATATCATTCAGGTATAACAGTTTTGGCTAATTGGCATGACTTTTCGAATGATATATGTCATATGAAATGGATCAAATCATCATGATAGCCACATATGCTTGAAACATAAAACCACAATTGTGGCGAATGTCATGGTGCGTAACAAAATTGTTTATGATATTATTGCTGTAGCAACTTTAAATTTTTATACGAAATTTATCTTCAGAAACAGGTAATGAGCAGTTCAACATGAATCTAGATGACGATAACATGCTGCTTTGAACTGTTACATGTTGTACAATGGCTACATACAAAGTATGAAGCGATTATACATTTTTTCCTATTTTATAAACAACCCAGGTATGATTTTTATCGCAACATGAGATGTGTGAGACATACATTGGTAGTGAAATAAATTAAATGTATATCTCACGTAAATTTTGCATTTAACTATTATCTCTTCAGAAATATTACTGAACTTACTAGCAAAAAATGTAAAATGGACAAATAAGAATACAAGAACGAATGATTACTTGTTTCAGTTTTTAATTTTTTTCCTTTCTCCTTTTTCCATGGACTGTGCTACAAAAGAAATAACTAACTGGACACGCATACACACACAAAAACACGAGAATTCATCTAAAAAAGTCAATCTTGTAATACTACAGAAACATGTTTAAGCATGAAAAGTCTATCAAACAAATAAGAATCTTGTGTAAAAGTTAAAACGAATAAAATTTGTTTATGCAATAATAGACATAAATGACAGTAAAAGTAATTGATAATAATCATAGTAGTGATAATAATAATAATAATAGTAGTAAGTAATTATTTTAATAATGTTGACGACGATCCTGATGGTGTTGTTGGTGATGTGATGTTCTTTGATGTGGTCTTGCATAAATAATTATATTAATATTCATCCTGACTTTTTTTTCTTGTTGACTGAAACATCCTGTACAAAAAATATCTATAATAATAATGAATAGGGTATTGTAAAGTGTGACACTGAGTCAACTCATAATAGCACGAC
>JAHZNE010003705.1:0-14374 GCA_027744055.1 Callyntrura sp. NNG-2020
TGATGTGCATGTTCGGGATTTTCAGAACACTGGCAAAGATCTGAATTTTTCATATTGTCAGCCTCCTCTGCACAAGCGCCCGTTTCGACGTGATCATGATTTGTGTCACCATTATTTGCTGACCCAGAAGGTACAGCATGATGAGCATGACCGCTGGGATGAAGACCTTTGATTTGCTGATTTTTCATTTTCAGTGCTGACAGTTCTCTATGTAAGGTTTCGCACTGTACTTGATAATGCCGAGCCTGGTCCTGCAACTGATGAATAATTGCATCTTTCTGATGTTCTTGCTTCAGTTTCTCCTGCAATTCACTGTTTTCAGTTCTACGAAAAGGGGAAGAATAATTGCATATATTGTACAGCAAGCTGTCTTTATTTGATTTGTTTAGCATAACATGCACTAATCTTTAGTTTAAAATGTTATCTTACCTAAGGGAGGTAATTATTTCGTCTTTTTCTTGTAATAAACTTTGTAATTCTTTTACGCACTCCAATTCATGGTCTAATCGACCAGCAAAATCCATTTTTGATTGGCTCTAATAATGGATAGAAGTAATATTATTTTCAAATTAGTTATGTATTTACTACAAAAACTATTATAAAGTAAATCTAATTGATGGTCGTCAGAATAGTTATTGAATTTACCACAACTATTACAGCTTTCTGCATCTCTTCCAGTTGTTTTGATTTTTCTTCTAACTTGGCTCTCAAGTCAACCCCAACGTCTGTAGAATTTTTGACAATTCTTTGATTTTCTTCACACAGAGAATTTATGCGGGCTCGAAGTGCTTGTGAAGTTGTATTTGCTTCTTCCTTTACTCTGTCCTTTTCCAGTTTAAATTCATGGGCCAATTTTTCGCTTTCTTCAATTCTAGTAGTTAATTCTGTCTGGCGACCGAGTAAATACGCGTTCTCCCGACGTAACTCTTCTATTTGAAGCTCCTGAGCTTCTTGAACCGACTTCATCTGCGCAATTTTTTCAAGCGACATTGCAGTAGCATTATTTGCTACTTCAGTTTGCAAAATGATCTCTTGTAGCTTCATTTCCATTTCTTGGGCTTCAACTAAAGTGCTCTGAACAGTAGAAAAAGTTTCACTTGTATCCAAGTCCATTCTAGGAGATGAAATGTTACTAATAACATTTATCGGCTCTTCTTGACGGTTCGACTCTATTGGGGTAAAATTATTTTCAGTAGATTCCAAAAACATTGCTTCATTGGCAGACGCAATATACTCCGCACCAACTGTTTCGGATAAACAACCGTCCCCGTCGTTTGAACCGTTAAGTGGAGGTTGAAATACATTGTTCATTGAATCTACGTCGTTACTCGTTGCGACATTTAAAAATGGCCTTGTTTCTGAGGGATCATTACATTCATCAACTCTTTGTGTGTGCGGTACTGCTTCCTTCTGGTTAACAAGACACGGTTGAGAAGTTTGACCAATATTAAAAACATTGACGATTTCATTATTGGTAGCACCAAAAAGCGAACTTGCAAATACTGGGATGGGAGCACCGTGTTGGTCGTTCTCCTCTGTAAAATGTTGCTTTTGTAGATCAGCGACTTGGTTTATATTATTATTATCAGGTTGTGGTGTTTCAGCAAAAATGCTGGAATGGGTATGATTATTCAAAATTTTACTGGGCGTATCAAAAGCAGACATATCCATCGTAGGGTTGTCCATCTTTTGTTGCTCCATGTTGATCGTATCGATATCAGGTATTTGTGAAGACAACATAGAAACTTGTTCTGATTGTTCTATTGTATTTGGAGATTCCACATGCTTGCTTTCCACCTGTTCCATTTGAATATTGTTAGAAGTATGTGCATTTTGTTCCAGTTGACTGCTTTGTTCATTAGAAGTCACTGGTGAATCAAGACCTGTATTGATGACGGGAGAAAACAGGGACGTTGTGCTACTTTCAAGGGTGTCATTTGCTGCATCTTCTGTTGACGAATTCGTTGCTTCGGCTGCCTCTGTATACGTATTTACGAAAGCTGATGACACCGAAAACGGATTCACTTGATGTACATTTTCGGTTTCATTACTATCGCTTGTAAGAAACTGCTGTTGAATCGGAAGAAATTGATTATTTTGCTGTCCCACTGAGTCACCGACATCACTACCTGCGAGCGAACTTGATTCTCCAAAAGTTACTGGCGAAGCTGAAACCACAGGGGTGTAATATGGGTTACCACTCGCGGTATTGTTGTTTCCCGCTGCGGGATTAAAAATAGTAAATGATGCAGCCGGAGTATTTAAATTTTGGTAAAATGATGGCACATCTGCGGGTTGTGTAGATGCGACATTGCTTCGTCCAACTGTAGTTGTGCCACGGTTTAATTTATACTCGTTCAGCTGAAATTTACAAAATAAATAGATACTGATGGCTAACAAAAATCGATGTTACTTATTTATAAGGAAAGCGAAAGCAAGGGTAAGGACAAAGGAGCAAGTTTAGGCAGAAAATTTCAACGTAACACTTAAACAGTTGAACAACAAGAAAATAACATATGCCGTCCGTTAAACACACCTTTTTACGAGCGGATGCCAATTTATCTTTCTTTTCTCGTTCCACCTCCATGCTTGATTGGATTTCTTCTTACACCATCATCAAATAAGTCTACAGTATAAAGGAACACAGTAAATAATGAATGATGAACGACAGTGATTACGTATAAAATTAGTAGCTACACAAATTAATTTTGTTTTTATATTTTTCCCTCAGAAAATGATTTCCTATTTTTATAACGCACTACTCCTCTTATTACGTATGTAAAAATGCCTACTTACTTCTGGTAAAATGGTCGATAGTGTTCTCAAACCGAATGACCAAAAAATGAACAAAACAACTACCGTCAAAGTAGTAATTCTTCACACTTCAAAAAACATTGATTTTAGTTTGATTACTTCCAAGATTTTCTTGAGAAAATGTATATCAGCTGCCTGAGCAGATGTGCTTAAGAAACAAAAAATGTGTCAGGCTGTCTGATGTGGTAAGATGATAAATAGTAATACCTCATATTTTGACGAGTTGAACCAAAAATCAAATAGAAGAAGCAGTGTAAGTAGCACGTAGAGCAAAAGCGATATACAACATTGTGGCAAGGCAAGGGAATTTGTTTTGTATACCCAAAAGTACGTGGTGGTGGAGTGTATATAAATGTGTACAATGACGAAAATACACGTAGATACAGTGAACGAGCACACTGTCCTGTCATGTTATCATCATCAAACCAATTTTCTCTCTTTACAATCTAAAATTCCAAATAACATTGTTTATATTATACCTTGCCGTTGTGTAACACAACTCTATGAACATCAAATTTAAACATCATTTTAGTAGCAGTGTGTAGTTGCTATTTTGTGACAGTCTTGATCATGGTGCGCTATGAACAAAAAGGACAAAAATGAAGGTATATGTGACCCAAAATGTGCCAGATTTTTGTGTATAATATAATTGTTTGTATTGATGGATGATAGATAGATCGTGTTTGTGAGTATATTGGAGAGAAGAGAATTCAAGACGAGATGTGTGCTACGTAATAATGATAATGGCGTTAGGTTTCCTTTCCTTCCACGCAAGCACCTCTCCTCATGTCCTCCTCCACACTACTTTTATTTTTGTTTCTACGTAAAGCCAAATAGCGCAATATCAGCGTGGCTCTAATATGTACCTGGTATTTTCTTCATTAGCGTGTTATGTAGAATGAGCGTAACACGGGCAAGTGACCAAAATTAAAAACAGAACAAAGTTAATTACTCACAGAGGGAAAGAGAGAGGCACAGAACATGCACATGAGTATATATTGTTAGTACATATTTGAAACTCTAATTTGATTAGCACTTGCAATTATCATGGCGTTCACTTTCATAAATATACACATCATCAATGCATAATTTTCATCGTCCATTATCACCAACAAATCAGTGCATGCACAGACGCATAAATGTACAATGAAAATGGAAGTGTAAATGACGCTCGGAATAGGATGATGCGACGGTGAATGGATGCTTATAAACGCATTAATTTTGTATTCATGAACGTACGTAAAGTAAATTTTATCTGTTTGGAATGCGAGGATGAAAAATGGCCGAGTACGTTAAAATAAGTAGATATATTAGCACTATATGGAGTTGAGATATGTTTTGGGGTTTAAAACGTATAGGAATCTAAGCATCTAGATCTAACAACCAATAATTTTACAATGGATGTTGTTTCTTAAAATTCATTACATACAATTTTTTAATCGGAAAATTAAATTTTCATTAGTGAAATAACAATTATTGAAACTCTGGTTTAGAATGTAAGAAATCATAGTGTGGTGGTCCTCCTTGTCTTTTAACTTCCCGGTATTCAGCATGTATCTCAGGTGAGAGATAGCTTTCTTTAACTGCAGGATCTTCGATCATGGCTTGCTCCCATTGTTTCTTCAAATAAGAATAAATAAAAAGTAAAGTGACAACCAGCTTCAATGTCATCTTGATTCAGTGATACGTTTCTTACCAAGGAGGGGCAAGCCTGCCACCCTTTCTCGAACTGGGATGCTTCATTTTTGTACATTAGAGGTAAGCTCGGGAGTCTCTCCATCCATGGCCAAATCATGTAATCTAACATTCCAGGCTTCTCTTTTCCTATTTCAGTGTAACATGTTTTTGTAAATATAATTTTTATCATGAGTTTATGAGCACATATGAGTGCCATACTGTTGATCTATTTGTTAAAATATTCGTTGTAAACTGGACAATACCAGAGAAAAATTTCGTTCCTCTGCGCTGAAGTTCCGCTTCAAAAATCATCAATTGTTTATTCATGTCGGTAATTTTGTCCGATATTTGGGCAGGTTCTAAGTTTGTGGAAAAGTATAGTTGGTAATCCAAGCTACTGATCTGGGAGAATGACAAGTCATCATTAATTTCTAAATTGCGTCAACGTTGCTGATGCTAACATACACAATTTTTCTTGATGTGTGTAACCTTTGAAAAATTTTCAATCCATAAACGATCCAAGGCCTTTAGAAAAGGGTCTGACTGATTAAGGTATCGAGGGGGTGAATCACCAGCGGACTTTTCTTGAATGTTGTAAACTTCATCAATGTAATCCGAAACAATGAGACTTTCATACAATAATTTCCCATCACAAGTTTCGATTGTCGGCACCTTTCCGTCAGGATTCTTCAGGAAAATAAATTCTGGCTTTTCAACAAGATTGATGTTCACAACATCGTACCTTTATGTTTTGAAAATATGTTAGTTTTACAAATACTGACAATATTTAACAATACGTTATTAATACATAATGTATTCGCAGAATTTCTTTGTTTCATCCCTTACTTAATTCCTTTTGCCGCAGCTGCCAATAAAGCCCTTTGTGCATATGGACAAAATCGCATACTGTAAATTCGTAGCGACCCCGGAATCAATTGTGGACATGATGAACCTAAATAAAAAGATACCAAAAGATATTGCTATTATCAGTCCTTTTAACAAGTGGGCACTTAGATCTACAAGTAAATTGTATAATTGTTGTGAATATAAATACCCGTTGCTAAATGTTTAGAATTCATGTTTTCTAGTATTGTGTTAGAAGATCTAGTAAACTTCAATTTCAAACTCAAAACTCTGTATATGTACCGACAGAAATGATAGGCACAAGTTTCTTGTCTTGTCAGATTGCTTGCACCTCCTTCACCTGGCCATGTGCGAATTCACCTGCAATACGCAACTTGAAGACTGCTTTTTATGGACACACAACACCTGTACATGTATAGAATGATGTTACGCCGAAAATTGTAAGTAGGTAGATGTGGTCTAGTGGTTAACACTGACTGGAATGGTCGTGGGTATTACTGTTCTGTTATATTGCTAGATCTCTTAGAATGGACATGTCGTTCATGGGTTATCCGGGTTATCCAGATTAGAATAGAAAATTTTCACTTCATGCTATGCATGGCGTCGTAGACATGGCGTAGACGAATATATATAAATGCAGTATCCATGTAATTTTCGTGCTCTCATTTGTACATTCGTTTTCTGCCTTTTCTGCGCTAATGCAAGGTACACGGTCATTAAAGATACGATCTAGCAAGTCGTTCTGATCAAACATATAGTATGATAGATGATATGAAAGTGAGAAAATAGTATCAAAAAGTAGCTTGACCTTGGGCTGACAGAGGGTATATGTGCATTCAACAAAATTTAAGTCAGCTTACTTATTTAATATTACACCTTTTATCTAATACAGACTCAACTGCATCTACCAAAAGCGTGTAAAATCGTTCACTTGTCTTCTGCCTTCATTCAACATTACCTTTACAATAGTTAGTAAGGTTTGGTTCCACATATGGAGCAGTTAAGACCAGGTATATTTATATATTTATTATATACACACATATTAGCACATGCATGGATAACTATATCATAATAATCCTGCAGCATGATCTCACATACTACAGTTGGATGAAAATCTGTTTTTGACAAAGCAAATGTGGCTTCTTTGATTTTGCTTGCATTGTTGCATTTGCCATTGCTTCTTGTTGTAACAATATTAAAGTATCCATCTCTTGTGAACAAGCTTAAAATGTCCTTAAAAGGTGCCATCATTTAAAGTATGCAATGTAATGAAATGTGATGGGAATACGACTGTTACATTTGATTGCGCCACACTTCTTCTGACACAAACGTTCCAAGAATATATTCACTAAGTTTTTGCATCATCGATGACTAATATTCAGACAATTTTGTTGACGTTGAGAAGCGTGCCTATGAATAGGTTTAGCTCATTCTGACTTTTAATGCAGTACATAAGAAAATCACTCATTTTCACAAGGAAGAAGTAGATGCAAGAGAACATAAATAATGTGCTACCACGATATGTATTATTGATAAACCACTATTTTATTTTTATTTTTGAGTTTCCGCTATAGAACAACTTAAGACATTTAGTCTACTTTTAGTAAACACGCTAACAGTTACAGTGGTGTATTTGTGTATTTTTATGAAAAATTAAATTATTAATGGTATAACCTATCAATAAAACTAGAAACATGGACATTCCTGGTGCTATACCCCCTAACCCGCTTTCGGTGGAAGCAACTGAAAAGCAGTTATGGGAAATTTTGAAGTCCGTGCCAGGACTGAATGTTACTTACGGAACAGTAAGGTGCATTGTTTACGTAATAAAGAAAGATGACAAGGAATCTACGGCGTCTGCAATCGCCGTGGCGAAAGGGGCAGTACAAACCGGTGCTATTACTGCCGGAGTATTCACTGCCCCTGTCACGATCCCTGTTGTTGCAGGGGGTGTGCTAACAGGTATTGCAGCAAAAACAGTTTCAGATGCAGTTGAAGTTCTTGTTTTCTTTGTAACCAATTCAGGTACGTTAGCAGTACATGCCCAGTTTGTCGGGCCATTTGCTAAAAGGGCACTTGATTTTTTTAAATTGGTAAAAATGCAAAAATGACATTGGTTCGTTTAAATTGCAGACCAGTTCCACGGCAAGAAAAGTGATGAAAAGGAAAGGATGTTGTACGACAAAATAAAAAATATTACCGGAGTAGGTGCCCTCTACTCTGCTGTTCGTGTTCCTGTCTACCTTTTAAAAAGAAACAAACAACAGACCATTGAAAGTGGACTTGGTTTAGTGACAAATTCCGGGGACACCGCAGTGCAAGTTGGAGTTAGCATGATACCAAACATTGATTCACACTTACAGCGTTTGATTGAGAGAACTGCCCGCTGTGCAATAAAATGTTTGGCTACAAAAGTGATGGACCAAGTATCTCGCCAAACCTTGCCCATAGACCAAGGGCTTCAAACAATAGCCAAAGTTGAAAATGATTGTCAGGCAATTGTTGAAGCAACCAACCTCCCGGAAATTGAAGAGCAGTCATCCATAGAAGTAGTAGATACAATAATAACCAATCAACCTGCCAGCTCTACTGACCAAACTCATTTACAAAACGAAAAGGTCGGTGATGGTAGAAGAGGCTTTGGATTTTTGTGCTGTAGCCCACGTTGTGGGTGGAGATTACGAAGAAAAATTAAGCCGAAAGATGATTCTCAAACCGCCCCGGTTCCAGTTCATGACAGCATGCTTCCAGTTGGCAATACAAATGGACACCTAATTATATTAACCGAATAGTAACTATTATATACCTACAGTAAAGTGTTTTTAAGCTCCTATGTTAGGCTACAATTGGTACTTGAAAAGTTGTTATTTCTAAGCACGTCTTGGCACAATTCATGTGAAAGTTTACTCGTGCTTGGTGCTGTACAATAACCCATGTGTTTCCTCAATGCCCTGGTTTTAAATACATGTTATTGTTGTCCATAAAAGAGAATGTCTAGTATTATATACAGCGCAAAAGTAAAATTATGTACAAAAACCAAATTATTATTTTTTTCGATTTCCCAGTTGCAATAAAAGACTGGTCCCGGTTAAACACGCAACGAGAAAATTTCCCATTTTGATGTTCATATTAGTGTGTACCTTTACCTCATACCTTGTTCATAATTACTACAAAAATTTCAGTGATACTTCAAATATGTAGGTAGAATATTGAGTAGTAAAACAGTTGGAGGTGTACGATCGATTCTACTTGTCGGACGCTTATGGATAAGCCCATAATGATTGCATGACAAACGATGATAGTACTTTACATTAATATGCAAAGAGGTATATGAGAGCGTTCCGAAAATTATTTTAGAATTAGTTCCTATTGACGGTATATGCTGATAAGTAGTCATGTAGTAGAACGACTTGATAGATCGATGTACTTTTGCACTTGATATCACACGCTGTTGCTGCATTATAAAGCTGAAAATGTAAATAATTTCTACTGGGGTTAAACAAAACCTTTAGAGACGAACCAGGTGTGGGATTTATCATTTACAAAACGACGTATTCGGTGTGGTCGTCGTGTCCTAAAAAGTTACTACCTGCCATAAAAGTGATCTTTCAGACTTTCAGAGACAATATTGAGTATATTTTTGTGGGTGAATAGCACATTGACACCACATGTTGGCTTTGAATGGCTTTCATATGGATTTGTTACCTTTTAGCTACAGACTCAGCGTTACCTGGTTTATTTGTGTTTTTTATTGTTTACATAATTAGCGGCTTATGTACCTGGATAGGCCAACCAATGAAAGATTTAAATAGAAAAAACCATCCAATATGTAACTTTAGCATGGGGTGCTCACCTAACATACGTAGTTGCTTCATAGATTGATAGCTTTATTTTCTATATTTAATCATGTTATACGACCAAGTAATATTTCGTGGTTTCCTGTCGTGCTGTGCTTGAACGGAAAATTTCTCCAAAAATTATTCGTGCTGAACGAGAAAAAACAAATAACATGCAAGGATGAGCTGTAGATGTTCCACATTCCACACACATATAATGTACAAAGTATACAGGTATAGTACAACGCAACAAGTTCACAGGAACGTTTTTCAAACTTGCAATAAAGTATATCTTACACAGAACACTCCATAAAAGTGAGTCGAGTGAAGAAAGTCGTATGCAGTGATAGCAGTGTCCTTTGCAGTACAATGAGATTAGTACAAAATAAGCTGCACTATAAGAATCGAAAAAATTAAATACGTGATATCTTTCGAATATTCCTGAGGGATCAGGAACAATTAAATATGGCGGCACCGCCATTTGATTGTGATAACGAGTGTCACGCCAAACGCGTGCACTTGTACATGTTCTACTCAATATTCCTTGCGTCACTGCTACTCTTGGCGCTAGTTCATTTTGTTTTATTTCTCTCTAACCGTCGGAAGGCCAAATTTGAAGCGAGGGAGTACGCTTCACGGAAACTTGAGTTTGTTACATTCGGGATTTCAGATCTCCTACCGCCAAACGATAAAGAAACTGGGGGTCAAGACGACAATAAACCTACCACTACGTCTGACAACAGTACACAAGGGATCAACCAGTCTAGCATTTTGATGTCCCCTGAACCCTCCACATCCTCATCTTTCTCTGCATATAACCGAGTACTTACCATGAATGGAACTGGGGGCTCATTTCTAAAAAGACTCGAAGAATCTTCAGTGATACCCCGAATGGCTACTCCAGTGAATCACACGGGATCATCATCTTCTTCAGCAACATCTACCATTCGAGGAAGGTCAATCCTGGGAGCTTTACAGGAACCTGTCATTGTAACAGTGGCCACTGTATCAGCCTTATTTCAGCAACACGACATCACTACACCCATTGAGGAACAAAGTAGTCGACCTCCTTCGGCCGAATCTATCTCATCCGTACTTGATATCTCGGACCTGGTCAACTCTCCTGGAAAATCCATTGCCCCTACAACAACCGGTGGAGACGAAAAGCCAGACACAGACAAAAGACAAGAGAGAAGATATCCCCCGGAGGGGGAACCAGGTGGAGGGTTGTCCGGTCGAGGTCAAATGTTGGGAGTGTGTATTGGAGGCGGCCGGGGTGGATTGCATCGGCCTCTTCGTGAGGAACTACAAATGCGAAAGGAAGATTTATCTGCGGAAGCCATTTTCCCTGCCAGTGACTCTCCGGGTGGCATTTACGATATAAATCATGTTTCAAAGAAATAAGCATGATGGCAGATAAAGGTTTTTTATTTAGAAATATTGCGTGCACCAAGTAGAGAAAGTAATATGGTAGTAGTACATTTACGTTATAGAGCGCTTCATTATTTTATTATTAGTAATTTATTACATTATTAACGTAGTATTTATTAAAACTGTACATCACACGTTTACCTACACCTAACATCATCCGTTCGTTTATGTCAAATCACGATATCTTTTTCAAAGTACCAAATTCTTCGTCAGAACTGTATACTTGAGCTTTCCTTGAACTTTGACCCTTTCTTGTTTCAGTGTAGTGTCCAGCAGGTCTGTTTATACAAAAATACTCTTATTAATTTTGAACATCAGCATAAACGGGAAAGAAAAACAGTTTAAATCTACACACCTGAATGGGCAAGCTGATACGTGGTTAGCGTGTATCCATTTCAGATCCCCTTCATCAATAGATTGATGGCAAAAGAAATTGAAATTAGAGACAATGACTGGCACAGGTAAAGCAATTGTTAATACCTGCAGGGGAAAAACAAGAAGTTTCAAGAATTTGTACTTGAGTTCAGGTTATGTTATCATAATGTATTGTTATACTCCTTCGAAAAGTGTCAAATGACTTGAAATACTCGGCACATCATAATTTAACATTTCAACCCGGTTGTAACTCCCCTCGTATTTATTTCAGCACAGCAAAGCAAATGTAATTACTGATATCAATCACTGCTCGAATTTGCAAAATAAGTATCACACTAATCACACATAAGCAAATTATCCGAGTCTTTGTATTTTTAAACTTTTTTAAAGCTCCTATACATTTTACCGATGAATCAACGAAAAATACAAATATGCGGTAAAGTGGGAAGTTAATACAACGACAAAAACATACAAATATGCGTACAATGTTAGCGATACGACACTTACGCCAGCCACAGCACAAAGAGCACCTACGACCCTGCCTCTGTGATTTAAATATATTGTTTTGATTATACGGCCAAATTGGGTTTTACATATTTATCACAAAAATATTTCTTACAATATTGTTTGGGGGACCACATCACCAAATCCAACTGCCCGGAACAAAATGTGGTAACAAACATGATAGTTTAATTATCACGGAAATTAAAGTGTATATATTTACAGGAAACTTGCAAATATCCAGTAAGTCAGAAAGGACGATAATGTCAATATTACCATACCTGTTGTGATCTAAAAATACATCGTCCAAAATTACATATGTGACCTAATAAAGATATTTGTAATAAAAACGCATTTTCAACTTGACATTATTTTTGCATGTACCGTGATTATCCTAATAACCCGTACGATACGCAAGAGATACAAAGAGTCGGTGGCATTTGTCGGCTGCTATAAATGTTAATGTAAAATTAGCGCAAATTTCTTGTACCAAAATTTATACAACATTTGATTATTATTTACCGTTGCATTCGACGGTGTTCCTTCACCATCATCATCCGCCGTGGATACACTTGGTGTCGCTGCTACAGAAAGCATAAATGGCAGTATTGCTATCATGTCAATTATATTGAGTGGATCCTTCAGAAACTTCCAGACGAACGGACAACATATCAGTCTCGTGAGAAACTCGAGAATAAACCAAACATTGCAAATTGTATCCGTAAAGAAAAACGGGTCATGAATGTTTAGAGAGTGCATGCCAATTATTATAACACGACCTTCTTTGTTCACCCCATACTTTGGTCCAGATTCCATTACTTGGATAGTCTCAACACAAAAGATGCCAATGCTTACAATCAACGCCCCAATGGAAAGTATAGCGATATAAGCAGCAGGGATGGAACTTTCTGGAAAATCGAACAATAGCCAGATTTTTCTGAAAAGAAAACTCTGTGGGATAATTTCGTGCTTGGTATTTTTTGGAGATAAGCCTTCCGCTTTCCTAAATTCGTTGATTACAGGGCGACTTAATTGATAAAATTGAGCTTCTTCGAGAAGTACATCCGCGTGAAGGTTATCCGGTCGTTTGAACCTGCCCCCAGACTGGTAAAAGTTGAGAATTGCTTCGAAAGCATGTCGATTGCGGTCAAAATAATATTCTTGTTTCAAAGGGTCATAATATTGCACTCTCTTTTTAGCATTGCCCAGTAACGTGTCTGGGAAGCGTTCCAGGGTGCGCAGTTGGGTTTCATAGCGCACTCCACTGACATTTATGCGAATTCTTTGACAGCTTGCGTGATTGTGTGGAATCATGTAGTTGTCATCCCCTTCGGATTGCTGATGACGGGCGCGCTTCTTCTGAGCTCGGATGATATTTCGTACGTATTTGGATTTTGGTGGTCTCTGTTCCGATCTAAAACTCCACTTATCGTACTTTCCCCACTAAAAATTTGACGAGGACAATGGTTAGTCCAGGTCAGGCTCGTGCACCTCCCAATGTTTATTTGTGTAACAAAAAGTTGGTTACCTCTTTTCTGTATCCGGGCACAAGAAACGCATCAATGTAAAAATTCCACACTCTGCGAGGAAATTTGCCTGTATTTTTCACAACACAATGTTATGCGACATATTACTGTCTGTTCTCTACAAGTGCAGTTATTGTTACCTATAAATGCATATTTAAAAAACTTCAACTTACGCCAAAATGATTTAAAACTAGCACAGACGCCTTTTCCTCCCAGGATCCAATAAAATATTCCTGTCTTTCGAAAAATATTAATGTCAGAATCTTTATATGTATGAAAGGACTCAACCTGGGATGCCAGTGAAGCCCGTGTTAATCGTATTGCTCCACCGAACAATACAAACACTGACATAAAAATCATCACCATAATGTCAGTTCGTTCTAGCATCTCCTTTATGCCCTGACTATGCTTATGGTATTGTCCCTCCGCATGAACGACAACATTCGTATCTTCAGATTTGTCCAGCATTGTTGCGCACGATTTTATGTATTAAGACAAGAACCGATGATATTCTAATCTCATCAGTTGAGTTGTAAGTAATATTTTTTTCTTGAAGTAAAAGCTTGTTGGAAAACCAATGCAAAACCGTCATTTGATGAATTTTCCTGTGAATATTTAACATGGGCGTGCACATGTTTTATGATGATTACATTTTTTGCACGAATTCTTGCTAACACCTTCCCTGAATCTTTAGTAACCAAATTTAAAAACGATTCCTTTGGACTGGACCGACAATGCCAATTATAGAAAATAGTATTCATTTTTTGTATTCATATGTTTGGTTAGTAAAAGTGTGTTATTTTTATTTGAAAATTACAGGTAAAACACTTAGGCACACAATTCAATACATCATTACATAATTTTGAAACAGTTCACATTCCACAAATTTTGAACCGAATAAATTTTGTAATTTTGTCAGTCAAAATTAACTGCTGATATACAAAGAGGCAATGCATAATATTATTGTTACCGTTTTTAATGCACACATGTATAGACCTTAATGCAACATTAGTTTTAACGTTCACTCTACGTTGTATTTTGTTGTATTTGTGAGATTATTTCTAGCTCTTCAGCCTACCCCATTAAGTGTCGCGTTTCTTTAGCCAAAGTCCTCGAAGCCATTGCAATCGCTTCCTCATAAGGTGGCGGAACTACAGAAAAAAACAAAAATATTTTAGATAAATAAACCACTCTCGATGCTCACTTAACGTTTTAACTCACAAAAGCCCATTTTTTTCATTATCATATTCATATAATACGGTATAGGGATTGTATGTACATATCCCTATATCTTATATGAATATGATAATGACAAAACAACGAGTTTTGCTAAAACGTTAAGTGAGCATC
>JAHZNE010003706.1:0-45704 GCA_027744055.1 Callyntrura sp. NNG-2020
TAGAAAATTTCCTTAGATACAAGATACTTAGAAAATTTCCTTAGATACAAGATACTTAGAAAATTTCCTTAGATACAAGATACTTTTTGTCGTATGTTAAAATCTCCTTTTTCATAGTTTCTATAGTTAGAAAGAGGTTTTAGATATTGTGGAACAGAGTTTGGTAATTGATATCTTTTACATTTAGATATACGTGTCTGTATCTTGTATCTGAGCTCCAAACAAAAGTATCTTGTATTTGTATCTTGTATGTAAGAGATAGCCATGACGTACCTTATAGCATTTCTTTTCAATTAAAAACTGACTACCTGTTTTTCACATTTTTATTATACATTTATTGTACAGTTATTATACACTGTGCTACACAATATAACATTTTAACAAATCTATAAATATTCAAATGTTGTAATATCATCTTGCATTTGGACCATAATTAAAATACCTTGTAAATACATCTAGTTATTAAAAGTTTAGACACTTTGACACACTTTGGATAAAAAGTATATTGTATATGTATCTAGTATAGCAAAAAAATTCAGACGGCCAGATGGTATAATTTCCCTTTTCATAGTTTCTAGTTAGAAGGAGGTTTCAAATATGAAGTTCTATGATTTATTCTTGGTGAAGGTAGAAATACCATTCCACAACAGGCTTTGGTAATTGAGTACAAAACTCAACTGAAATGACAGTTAACAAATAAATTCATTGAAAGATTTTATTCAATTAAATTAGCAATTAAATTATGTTTCTTTTTTATATAAATTAATAATTTACCATTGAGTTTTAGTGGCGTTTTTAATTCAATTGACAAATAACAATTGAGTTTTTTAAAGAGTTATATTTCAATTGATAATTAATAATTGGGGGTTTTAAAAATCATTTTTATTTCAATTAACAATTGAGCCAATTTGGAGTTTTTTTAATCTGACAAATATTAGTTGAGCTAGGATAAAGTAACGTCCTTAATTTTAACCATTACTATGAAATGTGTTAATATTGTGCAAAAATAGCTGTTACAAACGTTACATCCAAAATTACTAGAGTTGACATGTTAATTCAATGTCAACATGTTAATTATATACATGTTCTCATAGTTTCACAATGTGTACATTTTACACCACCACCACCAAAACATTTTGTCCTTGACCGTTGCATCACCTAGGTCCGAGTATGAGGAAAAATAGTAATCGAAATAGCAATTACCAATTAAGACGGAGTAAATACTTATTTTAGTTAAAAATTCAAAATTAATTTTAGTCGAAATTTTTACTCCAATTAAAAACATCAATTGACTATCAGTTTAAATTTTTAATCAATTGATAACTAACAATTGAACTGAAATTCTGTTTTTATTTTAATTAATAATTATCTTGCGTTTACAATTTTTAATGCAATTGAAATTATCGATTAACTCAATTGTTAATTGTTATTCGTCAATTATGAATATTATTCCTCAATTACCAAAGCCTGTATAAAATCTGGTAAATTTGCAAAGTATGGTCTTCCAGCCTTTTTTGCTCTTTTTACTATTTTCCTATACCCTTCTAACCTATTTTATTTTATATCTCTTCAATTTATATCTTTCCATATGTAAAATTAACAATTAGTTCATATTTTCAACCACCAGGGTTAACTGTAGATTCATCTTGCTTACATATTTTAGCCCCCTTATATATTCCAAATAAATTACAGAAAGTTTTATCCTAATTGGACTTTTTTAACATCTCAAAGATACAAGTCATATGTTATTAAATTTTCGCGACGCCTACATGGAGCACATGGGGTCTACTAATACTAATTGGGTTAGAAATCATTTAATGTCTATAAGTATGCATTCCAAATTCGAGTCAAGTGAATTGATTTTTTTATACTCTGATCCCTTCCATCACTCCGCTGGGGATGGTATGGCCCTTGGCCCTATAAGTTCACCTTCGAACTTGGCTAATTTGAAGGTATTATATTATGTTATATGTAGTATTATGAATTGATTAGTGACATAATACAAAAATTCGATTTCGCCTTGTCGAGCTATCGAGATCACAAGTATACAATACATCACGCTACATAACCAATATGATCTTCTTGATAGAACTATATGATTTTTATCTGTTGTATCATACTTTCTGACTATTCTGACGTACCTACACATCCTTTATCTCGTCATACATCATATCCTCGTCTACTCTCTAACTCTACTCGCCGTTTATGAAAGAAAACGATTTTCAAAGAATAATGTGATGTGATTCAGTCATGAGCAAACATATCGAGGTCATCCACATACATACACACAGAGTCTTGAATTTTACGCTTGTACAGTTTCCCCGAACGAAACGTTTATAAACAGTCACACCGCTTATTACTCCCAAACTTCCTTTTCCAACTGAAAAAATAAAAAGCTTATTCACCTTCGTTCCGTTTCACTCTGAAAATCTAATTACAAATTCAGTGAGGTCTTTACATCCACCTCCCTCAAAAAAATAGCGGAGAAACGACAGAAAATTCTGCTTATCTAAAATTGCAAATCCTTGTTGAAAATTCATTTACATATCGAGATCGTGTATTCCATCATCATAATTGACGTCTTCAGTTTGTTTAACTTTTGTATAGTAGAAATGTTGTTCCTTGACATTTTACATTTACAGTCTCTTCCATTTCGCCATTTTAATTTAGATTGAACGCTCCGGCTCCGCTACGTTTCTTTTCCCAACAAGTACAATCAATCACCATGTAGTACACTGAATATGATGATGTGCTGTGGTACTGTGGTACATACAAGCTACCAATAGGTGGTACTATACATACCTTTCGCAAAAATAGTTGACACGGCAATTTGCAATGGTGGTGGCTGGTGGCTAATAGTACCTAAAACCTAATCTAAAATGAGTTACATAAAACGGGGCAACGTGGAAAATGTCGACGATGATGATGATACACGAACTTCTTCAGCTGCAATTCTGGCCTGGTTGTCGGGTCGGACTCGGACTTGCCTTCTTTCTGTCAGAGAATGAAGAAGTAGTGGTTAGGCAAATGCTGAATACACTGCACTGCAAGTTCGATTTCATTTACTTTATAGTCTCTACATACACGTAGTAAATATGCAAGGGCATTTACTTTTTCTTAACTTCTACTACTGCTCTTAACTTGACTGTGACTGTACGGAAAGTAAAGAATCCACTCCACAGCCCAGTCCGTGTCTCACAGTCAGTTCTTCCTAGGCTTTATGTATTCATGACACATCATGATCATATGCATTGGACAGTGAGCTTTAAACTTAGAAAAAAACTGAAACCCTATCCCATTCACCATTATTCAAGGTACATGTGTGCGAGTGTGCTCGCGTTCAGTTTCAGCTTGAAAGTTACAATGCAAAATGTAACACACAGTTAGTCAAGAGTCAAGAGAGTATGTACATAGGGAAGCTATATACACATAAGACGTACATAAACGCTGAAGTCGAACAAAATGCTTTTAAAGAGAACGAAACTCAACTCGAAAATCAAAACGGAGACAGGGAAGAAAAAGAGAGGAGAGATGTCGAAGAAAATGTTGAACGAGAACGCGTACAACAAACTGGTAACGAGAAACTTACGTAGTTTGTTTGTACCAACTATTTACAAACTATCAGTACCCAGCCTCCCAACAACACAACAAACAGCGAGCAGACCCCATCATCATCGAAAGAAAGGAACTTTTTCTATGTAAAATTTGTTATTGTCGATCATGACGATATTGATAATGATAATATATATTATGTCTCCCTATTTTACTTTTTTATTTGCCCTCTGTACGTTAAGTAAGCATAATGATAACATACATTAGTTTTTTGTATTAGCAGAAATGTAAGAGGACTACGTAATTTATAGCACAGCCATACAAAACCGTAATCAAACTGCTGTTGTGCAGTAAGTACAATACAAAAAAGTAATACACACATTACACATTTTACACATAGGCACATATTTATTCTCGATGATGGTGATGATGATAAGATGAACAACATATGCATGCATTCATGGTATATAGAGTCCTCCTGCATAAAAATATAATATTGTAGATAGGCAAAACTACATGCATAACTTTTCTCTCGCCGTCTCCGTCTCTTCTCGTTTTTGTGCGTGCATGGTGCATATTATTCCCTTTGTGCTTCAGTTAGACTTGTTAGACTTGTCTTCTTGTGTTGTGTATTAGGTTGTGTGTGTATGGGAAATTGTGAGTGAAGACGAAAAAGTACAAGAAAAAAAAAGACTCAGTTTTTTGGGTAACTCGATTCCCTAACCAACCGAACCGCAGGAGAGAAGACTGACTGTGGCTACTACTACTACTGTTGGACTGTGTGTGTTTGTGTGAAGGGAGATATTGAGGAGAAGGCTATTTTGGCTGGCTATTGTGTCTCTGTGCGTAGTTTTAGTTTCTGTACGGAATAGAGGAATGCTGTGTACGTTTTGTATCTAGTATCTCTACATTTGCAGTTTCGTTTTTTGGTTTTTTGTTTGGCAGCACTTCTTTCTCGCTTCTTCATTCTTCTTGTTCTGTGCGAGTCTTTCGTCGACACTCGCCACAGTAAAGTCCAATAGCGAGACCAATATGACGAAAGATTAGTTAATGCATTCAATTGAAGAGAAAAAAAATTACATAACCTTTCAATACATTGGAGAGCTCGACGTCTGTTGTTAGTTTTAGGAAGTTTAGGGGAAAATACGCAGTGGTGTATGTGCGTGTGTGGAGGAGTCGATTTTTTTTCAGTGTAGTTGATAGTGTTTTAGTGTTATTATGAAAAGCTGCGGATTAGTTAGTTTTACTATTTTAAGGAATTCTTCGAAGGTTGGGAAACTGGATAGTAATGTGGAATTGTGGTGAAGTTTCGAACAATTAGTTGTTTTTCTTTTGGGTTGGAATAACGGGAAAACAGCTGAGGGAAATCGTATAGTAATTAATTAAATAAAGAGGAACGGCAGGGTAAAGGTTATTTTTCAGACGGACGACAAACTAGTAAAATCTAGCGGACGAGGAGCTGGCTTACAGGTATATCAAAAGGAGGGTTGCAATTTTTTTGCATTACATTATTGTAAAACGTATTTAACTTTCAAAGCTACAAGCAGATTCTGATTTACGAGATAATATAATGTTTTGGCGAGCAGCGTTTTCTGTATTTACTAATTATATGGAATGATGTACCTATATCATTCATATTCATCATTAACTAATTCATATTTACTTATTTGAGACAAATTACAAGGGCAGTACGTGCATACTTAGATTCACATTACATAATGTGAAGTCTACGTCATGAGTGTACACTCAATTTCATAACAAAATATGAAAACAACTATTAAAGTTTAATTGTACTTACAATTAGTGATTTATGATTTCCGGGAAAGTTAAAAGTTACTATTATTTCATTATTTATCGACTATTGAATTACTGCATTAAGTCATTAAGTTAGAAGTTTGAAGTAAATAACACATCAACTAGTGACTAGAACTAAAATATTGGGAGTTGAAATTGAAAGTGACACATCAATATCAGTTACTCTAATATTCAACTATTCACTTTTACAGGTGGCCCTTCAAATAACTAGACGTAATTTTTGTAGTGTTGGCATGCCCCCTGCGGAGTCAAGGGTCTATGGCCGACCACGTTGACGCCAACCCTACCAAAGGCGCTGGGAAACTACCCAGAGTCCCTAGGACAAGGAAGGCATCTGTATCTAGGAAGTATACTTCAGCGTCTTGTGTGGGTGTTGCATCAAAACGAAAGTCCAGGTAGGTACTATTTGATGCGATTTTTAGGTTGTCTTTTTGTTTTTTATTGTGCAGTTAGTGTTTAATAAAACTAATTTGGGTTTTAATTTTAAGAAATCGGGAAGTAAGCGACCTTAGAAGTCCAAAAATTTCCAAATTAGAAAGTCAATCTATTCCTTCTTCAAGTCAAAGCACTTCAAGCGGAATTAGTAGCTCTTCGGAAGTAAAGAAGCGCAAGGTAGTAGATAGCACAAAGGGACCAGTGAGTAGACAGTTAAGAAAACGTAGAACCGGATCCGTGCTCCACGAGGTGGACCGATATTCCAGCGAGAGTGAACCAGACATCGCAACGACGGAGTCAGAAGCGAATTCCCCAGTGGGGAAGGAGGCAGATCAACATCATAGGGCACCTGCCACCGTCAGAGAGGTGGAAGGTGCTTCTGCTAGCTCTATAAGTGGCAGTAGCAGAACGCTTTATAGCCCATCTACAAAATCCAAACTTCCTCATAGCAAGTCATCTCGAAAGCATACCAGCAGAAAATCTTTCGGAAGTGCAACTTCCTCAAAAACATTACCTGTAGCATCAAGTCGTGGGGAAACTGCCCGAAGAAGTCATAAATCAAAAGAGGCAGAAGGAGCAGGGGTAGCTAGAAGTAACCAAGCATCATCAGTCGAAGTTGAAGCAGTTGATTCTGCGTAAGTTTGTCTCATATATTAAAATGTTACTTTGATATACGATGTTTGTATCTCTAACTTTCATGTTGTTACCTTTTAGCATTGTCAACCGTTTGCGTTTGACTCCCAGTAGAGCAGCCGCTGCCTCACAGAAAGCAGCGGCGGCTGCTGCTGCTGCTATAACAAACACTGTATCATCTCACCACAGTGATAGTAATCCTACTCCAGGTCCTTCTGGGGTACGATCCTCTGGAAAACATCGTTCAAAACAACGACATTCAAGACGTCGCAGTCATCAGGAACCACCGGAAGTTCCAGTAGCTGACAGTACCACGAAGAATTTAAAAAATAGTTCTGATACAGACGATCCAATTGAAGATATTGAATCAACAGAACATCCAGGGCCATCATCAAGGCATTGTTTTATCGAAGGCGATAGTCAGGGAAATTACTTTCCTTACAGATTACGTAGTCGATCAGGAGCAGATACCGCTGGCGAAAGTTGCACTGTTACAAGTATTCGTAGTAAAGAAGTTAAGGATAAGGAAAAGTCACATAAAGGCAGCTCTAGCCTTCGAGTGGCACACATTCTGAGTGAAAAAGAAAGAAATTTGAAGAAAAGTACATCAAAAACCACTGGTACTGGGCCGACCTTTACCGCATCAGCTAGCCTAAGCTCAACAAATACTACTAGAATTGCCGGACGTGGTGGTTCCGCCACAGCGTCATCATCTAACACAACGGGGTCCTGTGCTAGCAGCAGGTAAACACTTCTTTCTAGTTTTTAAGTAATGAATATTGTTTGGTAAGTAATAGGACCACTACTGTGAAAAAAACATGCAACAATAAATGATAGATATACAATAAATATACTCTAAGCATGCAGCACTTCTATAGATTATATCATGCGAAATCCCGAGGAAAAACATGCTCTTCTTCTAGGTTAGCTGATGGCGGAGATGGTGATAATAGTTATTCGAGGTCATTCCATTTATTCAAGGAATCCTAACTTGTAAAAATAGTTGTAAACTTCGCCCCACCATCAGTCATGAACATGATGTCCAATCCAATTCCAACCTGTCACCATGATTAGGTGTTGTTGGAAGCTTCACCTGACAGAACAACAACATATTCATCATTTTATTCGATATGTACAAGTTGAAAATTTGTAACCCTAGTTGCATTTTTCAGTCAATATTTTGATTTGCATAATGAGTCAGCGTCAGCTGTAATTTTTTGTAGAAATATGGAAAACAACTTCCAATTAAAAGAACTAGGAATCGATTTTTTTGTTGAATCTAAGAAAGATTAACCAGAAGTTAAATTTAGCATCATATTAGAATGGGTGATGAAGAGCATTTTTCTAATGTGTGGATGAGTGAAGACGAAATAGATGATGGCGAGGAATCACAGTTTAACGATATTAATTGGGAGCAATGGGCTTACAGCCCAGGACAGAGCGAAAATACATGGGAGCAAAACGATATAATAAATTATATGTAAACACTGTCATTATTCCACAGGAAGTGTAGTGTTAGATGGTTAATCGTTAACGATTAACGAATCATTTATTATAATTAAATAATTAATTTCTTGAAAGGTGCAGTCGCAGTGGAGGTCCTTCGTCTTCTGAACCAAGCGGGGGTCCTTCCAGTGCCACAGGAAAGTCTGGGG
The DNA here is from genome assembly GCA_027744055.1 of Callyntrura sp. NNG-2020. NCBI lineage: Eukaryota > Metazoa > Arthropoda > Collembola > Entomobryomorpha > Paronellidae > Callyntrura > Callyntrura sp. NNG-2020. The sequence goes on from JAHZNE010003706.1 coordinate 8,091, forward strand.
AACCGGGCATGAACAATCAACCCGGTGGCACATCACATCAACCGGGATCATCAACTGGAACAAGTAGAGATAGGGATTTAGACGCTGGAGCTAGTGGTCCTGCGTCACTTAGTGGAACTGCAGCTGCAACAGCATTCAGCCGTGGGCTGGCTATGCTAACTGGTGAAGCCGATGCTGACGAAAGTGAAATGGGACGGTTACAAGCGCTTCTTGAGGCTCGCGGTCTGCCGCCTCATCTGTTCGGTTCGCTTGCTCCTAGGATGCAGCAACTTCTACACCGTGGAATGAATAACTCTTCTGGTGTGGATTGTTTCTTATTTACTTTATTTAGCTTCGTGCATTATGAGTTGAGTAGTATGTAATATGATGTTATTTTTCTTTTAGTAACAAAAGCACAGCAATTACTACAAGGGCTCCAAGCTGTTGGCGATGAAGGTCAGCAATTGCAAGCCGTCATTGAGATGTGTCAACTTCTGGTTATGGGAAATGAAGACACTTTGGCAGGCTTCCCAGTGAAGCAAACGGTACCAGCACTCATAACGCTGTTATCAATGGAACACAATTTCGACATTATGAATCATGCCTGCAGGGCGTTGACCTACATGATGGAGGCCCTGCCTCGCTCAACGCCGGTTGTTGCAGAAGCTGTTCCGGTATTTTTAGAAAAACTTCAAGTTATTCAATGCATGGATGTTGCGGAACAAAGTCTTACCGCGTTGGAAATGTTATCACGTCGACATGCAAAAACAATTCTTCAAGCGGTATGTAATTCAAAACTGCTCTTTATTTTAAATTTTGAAGCACAACGTCAGCGTATCTCATGTGCACTTGTTTTATGTTTCAGAGAGGAGTGAGCGCCTGTTTGACGTTCTTAGACTTCTTCAGTATCACTGCACAACGAGCAGCTTTGTCCGTTACCGCAAATTGTTGTCAAAATATTCATTCCGATGAATACCATTTCGTTCAAGACTCTTTGCCATTTCTCGCCTCTAGGCTTACTCAGCAAGATAAGAAGAGTGTAGAAAGTGTGTGTTTAGCTTTCAGTCGGCTTGTTGATTGCGTTGCAAGTGAACCAAAAAGGCTCGACGATATTGCAAGTCCAGAGCTACTGGCAAATTTGCAACAACTTGTAAGTTTATACTGCAATGAAGAAAATGTGTTGGCGCATTTGCATTTTTTTATATCAATCAGGCTAAGATTTGATTTTGTTGTTTGATGTTCCCGTTATTATAGTTAGTAGTAACACCACCACTGGTCAGCACAGGAACATTCATACTTGTCTTGAGAATGTTGGCCCAATTGTGCGCACGATCTCCTAGTATTGCTGTAAAGTTATTGGAACAAAATATTGTTGGAACGCTATCCTCTCTCCTTCTCGGCTCTTCGAACTCTAATGTTGATGCTGTCTCTGATGAGGTAAGGATATACAGTAGGATGTGTCGGTTCTGTTAATATTTCTAAAAATAATTTCATTTTCGTCTGTATATTTCACCAAGCCATAAGGTCCTCATAAAATTCAGTTGTTACCTTATGAATGCTTGTTACGACTGTGTAAATACAAATTGCTGTTAGTTCCAGACATATGGGATGCTAAAAAAATAATAGGGTTTGCTAAATTAGTTGCTGTTTATGAGAAATTAGAATTTACTACGTGTTTGCTGTTTAATAGGTTGAACTTGTCCCTCGAAACCCTCAAGAGCTTCTTGAAATCGTCGGACTTATTGCGGAACTACTGCCAAAGCTTCCCAAGGATGGGATTTTCTCGGTAAACACAATGATGACCCACCCAGGAAATATGCTTCAGCAAGATGCTGTCCAATGGCAGTGGAAAGATGATCGTGGTCAATGGAATTCCTATTCTTCATTTGACTCAAGAATTATTGAGGTATGTAATAGTCTTTGCACAATCCATATTACAGCTGCAACATTTGAATATGCATAGTATATTTGTATATAGTATATGTTTAGCAAAATATATCGGAAGGTATTTATTTTAATCCGTTAAATGTTTTTAAAATTTAATAGGCTGCACATCAGTCGGGAGAGGATGAAGTAAGCTTATCTATGCAAGGACGGACTTACACAGTAGATTTTCTTGGAATGCAGCAAATCAATGAAGACACAGGAACAGCCCGTACGGTACAGAGGAAGGTCAATCCTTTTTTCAATGCGCGCTCCAACGGTAAGTTGACTATTGTTGTGGGTGTGTAGAGACGGATAGGACAGGAACATTGAAGAACTTGGAAGTTCCAAGTTGGAACCAATAACAATTGGACACTTAAGAATGTTTGTGTAAGTGAAATTATTGTATTTCTTGCAGATTCAAATGAAAAAATTATCCCAGATGTTCGAACGGCATATTTGGCAATGCATCCAGATTTTAGTCTGCCATTTTTGCGGCCACTGTTTGCTCTTCTAAGTGAAGCCAATAGTTCTTCTGCCGGGCCAGCAGTGCGACAAAGCTGTGTGAAGACTCTTTTGAGAATTGTTCATTTCCTTCCGGCGAATTCTTTGGAAAAATCTTTAAAGCCTCAGCAGGTTTCCAATAATCTAGCTAGTATGCTAGGATCAAGTGATCTCAAGATCGTTGTTGGTGCTTTCCAACTTAGTTATCTTTTCATGGAAAAACTTCAAGATATATTTATGGTCCATTTTCGACGGGAAGGTAAATTAATAAACTTTATATCAAAGAATAAGCGATGCTTTTCATGCTGCAGAAATTTGTGGACAACTCCGTGAATACTCAAATATTTTAACATTATGTACAGGCGTGTTTCATCAAATATCAAGGATCTCTACATCAGATGTTGTTGGACCTTCTCCTGTGAAATCAGAGATCGTTTCCCTGCTTGGATCTTCTTCTAGTGGACCAATTCCATCAAGTCTAGCTGCGTTGTCTTCAGGTTCCACTAGTACTTTTTCTCGTAGTTTGGATGAAAGTGTGTCTCCGCCAATGCCAACTACAAGTACTAATAGTGTGCGAGGGGTGGTTCAAACTTCCATTCCACTGCTTCCGAACGTTCCTCAGCTTCAGATACCAGTAATGAATGTAAACGTTCCAGCACCACCACCGCTAACTCCATTACCAATGCAGATTCAACCAATCTCTCTTCCTGTGCCTGTTTCGGTTCCTCATTTACCACCATCACCTTACGGTCTTTGCTTAGGTGGGTTTTTTATGCAACAACCTGCTTCGATTGGTGAGGGAAATGAACCATCAACCAGTTCAAGCATTGTTGGAAGCGCCCCGGCCAGCTCTTTATTGGAATCAAGCCAAGCGCAAGAGAGTACGAAAGAAGTATCCGATGGTGGACTTGGGACAGAAGGCGTTAGTTTTGGTTCAGCCCCATCTATAATGCAAGCTGATGCCAATGGTGGTAGTAGTAGTAGTACCAAGCATTCAGCTGGAGTTGAATTTGTGGAATCTGCAAGCGTATCGTCAACTGAAACCGCCACACCAAGTAGTTCACGAGGAAATAGCGGTATTGACAAAAGGGCTGAAGAAGTATCACAAGCGTAAGTCAGATCTCGATCGACTCGACCATCAAATTTGAAATCTAAAACTTTACAGCAAATGGAAGGTTTGAAACATGGCCACTCCTTTATTTTTGTAGAATGAACGATCCATTCAAGCGAAAAAGGGTTTCAAAGCGCCCCATTCCTACGTCTACTTCTAGGAGACAAAGGCAAGAAGACCCATCAATGATTTCTGCCAATACAGCAGGAGCTGCGGCATCAACTTGTGTGGTTCAAGATATGTTTGGAAGTATGTTTTGGATAGCTTTATAGCATTTTTGATTGTACAAAACCAATGTCTTCGTACTCAGTTATGCATAACTTGATTTTTCAATTGAAGGAGGACAAGGTCAAAGTGGCCCTTCCGGTGCAAATCCCCACCCTCAAGCTAAAAGAGGAAATGGCAAATCGGGATTTTTTGCCAGCTTGCATCCGTCGAGATGGACTCGTGGCGGAGGGTCGGGTTCTAGTAATGGCAATTCTAACAACAATCAGCAATCGGGATCAAGCACACATGTAGAGAGAGTGCATCATGTGCAAATACCAACTGCTGTAGGTAGTTCATCGACCGCAAACCGAGGGAACAATTTGAACGCATTTTTGGCTGCATCTTACAAAGAGCAAGTGAAATCTTGGCTGAAGGAGCAGTCACTATTGTTCACATCCAAGTATTGTAGAAAAACGTCAGAGTCTTTGGCAGTAAATGCTGGTAATAGCACTGCTGATGACTTTGGTATTCTGCCAAAATTGAGCTCTATAATCGCGAACCTTCGCTCCGTAAGTACTCATTTTGACGTAACTTACTCACGTATGCACACAAATTTTTGAAGTAAACTCGTTTACTTAATTTTATTAGAGCTCCAAAATGAATGATGCTTTGCGGGAACTTAGAAGTGTGGTAGTGGAGTCAGATATCTCATCTTTTGAAGTCAACCATTCCGGTCTCATCGGAGCTCTTTTAGGATTTTTAACTGAAATCGACGGCTATGTCTTATGCAGAGAAGAGCGATTGAGATGGTTTATACATATTTTTGGAGACTGTCCGGTAAGAATTTGATCGAAAATATTTATTGTATTGCTTGTACATTTAAGGGTTTTATTAATTTGTTATCTTTTAAATATTTTATCACAGTTGGACCCATTGGCTGGTCAAGATCTCGATTCTTGTCTTCGTTTAAATTCTGGAGGAAGTGCTATATCTGCACTAGTGCTTAAACTTAATTCATGTTTCTCACAATTGGAGCAGTTTCAAGTAAAAGTTCATGAACTTCCTGCAGCCTCAGGTAGCTCAAGAGCTGCTCCAACATCTGCCATACGATTTTTTAATACCCATCAACTGAAGGTAACGATAATTATCAAAGTTTATTGTAAATGTAAACCATATGGAAATGGAATTATTAATATTAAGAATATACGATGAAAATAACACTTTTGCAAAAAAACGTTCTTCAAAGTGTATCCTCCAACGACATCCCGGCTGCACGAATTTACGGCAATGGAAAGGAGGGCCTGTTAAGATTGACTCGTTGGCACTGGTGCAAACAATAGAGCGATATTTAATTGCCAAAGGATTTGGTCGTGTACGCGAATCTCGTGATAGTGGAGATTCAGACGAAGATAACAGGTATTTACCTCAATGAGCTCTCTATTGTGCTGCAAAGTTTATAAACAAAATAACAATTGTGTACAAAGTTTTTGTTTTGATTTTTTATAAGTGACGATGACATGGACGATACTTTGGCTGCAGTTGTGATATCCCACGGGAACGCTCGCCATAAGTTAGAATTTTTGATCGGCGAGCATGTTCTTCCTTACAATATGACTGTGTACCAAGCGATTCGGCAGTTTGGTATTAGTGGCGGTGATCCAAATGGAGAATTGGACGCCGATTTTGACCCTACGTCTGGTTTGTTAGGAAGTTCTGGAATATGGTCGCAGACACACACAATATATTATCGTCCGGTGCCTGAGGAACGAGCATCAGTCAGTAGTTCAAATCAATCAAATTCTAAAGATTATTCAAAAAAGAGTAAATCATCAGCGATTAAATATACTTCTAAGTCCAAGAAAGATCCTTTGTGGCACGAGGGTGTGGTACCTGCTCCTGTTGCTCCTTTCTTACCCTACTTAAGTGGCAAACTTCCTGAATCTGTGACAATCAATGATCCTAGTATTCCTGTACTTACTCTATTACGTGTTATTCACGGAATATGTCGTTATTGGCGCTACTTATATTGGCCAGTATTACCCGGTCAACCTCTTTTCATTGTGAGTCATCATCTGAGTTTTCAATTCACGATGAGTCTCAATTGGACCCAAAGACAAAAACTTACGTACAAACAAGCGTTGGGTTGTTCCCCAAACCGGTGGCCAAATCAGTTAAAGCAGGTCATATCTCAAAAATCAAGGGAAAATTTAAATTCATGGGAAAATTTATGGCCAAAGCTGTTATGGATTCAAGAATGGTAGGTTTATTATCCGTACCTCTTGTAATGGCGAAGCTGAATACGCGATTTTCTTTTTGTAACGGTATTTAATATTAATTATGGGCTTATTTGCTTGCAGATTGATTTACCAATGAGCAAAGCTATGTATAGATGGATATTGGTGGGCGAATCCTCTCTAACTCTCGCTGATGTCGCCGACGTTGACTCTGCCGTTGCACGAAGTATTCGACAGTTAGTCAGCGTGGTAGAAAAAAAGAAACGGTTGGAGGTGCGGCTAGAGGGTAGTGAATTGGAAACTGCCTTAGAGTCTGTAACGTTGGACGGTTGTCGGATTGACAACTTGGGACTTGATTTTACACTTCCGGGTCATCCAACAATTGAATTACGTAAAGGAGGAAAGGATATTCCTGTTACCATACATAATCTTGAGGATTATGTTAAGGTAGTTTTACAGTTTCCTGTTTTTTGGTTTGTGGCGGTATATTACTTAGCCCATTTAAGGTTAGGTATTTACTATTGTGATTTGTTTGTTTCCAGTTGGTTTGCTACTGGATGATAATTGGAGGTGTATCTCGTCAAATGGAAGCATGGCGAGAAGGATTTGATTCAGTTTTTCCATCCTCATCACTAAAAATGTTTTATCCAGAAGAATTAGAGATGGTATTTTGTGGCGCTAATCAGGTAATATTTCTTTTTTTTTTAAAGAAAAAATAACGATACCCCTTAACGCGACCCTAAATTTTATATTGGTTTTTGACTATTTGTTGTTGATTAACTAGTCCGTAGGGGAGTCTTGGGACTTGAAAACGTTAATGGAGTGTTGCCGTCCCGATCACGGTTATACACAGGAATCACGTGCAATCCAATACTTGTATGAGGTCATGGCTTCTTACGATGCCAAAGAGAGAAGGAAGTTTGTGCAATTTGTAACAGGATCTCCACGTCTTCCAGTTGGTGGTAAGTCCTATATATTGTTACATTTTGTTGTGTGGGTGTAGCTGTAGCAGCACATGCATCTTTATTTATGCACAACTTTTGGTTTCTTTGCCAGGTTTCAAGGCTTTGCAACCTCCTTTGACAATCGTTCGAAAAACGGTGGAAGGTCAATCTGATGCAGATAGCTACTTGCCGTCAGTAATGACTTGTGTGAATTACCTGAAACTCCCAGATTACACCAGCATGCAAATTATGCAAGAACGATTACGAACAGCTGTGGAGGAGGGTCAAATGTCGTTTCATCTTTCGTAATTCATGTAAATCTGTCTAATTTCAGTAAAGTGTGAATGAAATATGAAATCGCGTTTAGCTTATCGTTTCTTCCACTGTGTAATAATTATGCATTTGTAATGCAGTTTCTAAATTGGTATAGTTGAATGTTTTTTTCTATGTAATTTATGCAGTAGCGTCGCTTAATCAGAAGTTCTTCGTTATGTAACTTATTGTATTATTGATGATAGCGTTTGTAAAATAATCACTTTCGGTGTTTTCTAATGCTTATTGTACTAGTCAAAGCAATTTGACAGTGATGATTCTATGATAAAGTTAAATGATTAGTCTTTCTGTGAGGGTCTCACGAGAATGCGGTTATCGCCAAATGCAATGATCTACTTTCATCATGAATCTATTTACCCTCTTTACCGCGCAAGTCCAAGGACCAGTCAAGATTCCTATCCACCAAGAGTTAAACGTTAATTCCATGTGTTACGGCGTAATATGTGATGGTCAGTGGTAAATGATAAATTGTAAATGATTGACTATATATCGTAGAGTGATGAGATGAACATTACGGAAGATTACAAATAGCCTATTATCCAAGGTTTTGTCGGTTCTGTTGAAATGTAAATAAATGATGTTCATATTTCATTAATTTACGCTGTTACACGGCAATTAACATTCTTTGTGGTTGAATACTGCATCTTAAATCCAATTCTTTGTTGACTATTCTTGAGCGTAAAATGGGGTAGTTATGTTCCTTGTGATGGTAGATTACTTGAAGAAAGAAAATATTGGAGAGCGCAGAAACGTCTGTAGTCTGTCTGTATAAAGATACCAAAAACACTTGAGAATTGTTTAAAGATGTATTATATTATAATGTTCATGTATTGTATAAGTACATGTACGCGCATAAATTCCTCTTTATTCTTTGCGCAGATTTGTCGTTTATATAATATAAGGGTAATATAAGCAGTTAATTTTATAAATATACGCAAGTCGAAATTTGACAACTGATCAATTACCATGCTATAACTATATTGTAATAAATAAAATTATTACTTATGTTCACTCGTGCATCAAATCCAGAGTCAAGAAATCGTTTCAGAATCATCGACTGTTCATATTTATGAAATAAAATAAGGGAGTCAAGTTATAAAGATCCTTAGAGAATCAAGGTCGTACTCCGCAATTATTAAGAACAAAAATGTTAGGTTTCATAGTGCCGATCGTTTTGATTGTCAATTTATCAATGTATGTGCGTATAACCTGTCTTATGAATTACTAACGTGTAAGCGCAATGCGCAAATTTGTAATTGTATTGTGATCCGCTTTTCCTGTTGGTAAAGTTAAGCAATACAAAAATGTATTATTGCGTTGTTTGAAAACATGTAAGCATCATGACTTATCAAGTTGTAATATTAATAAAAATAATTTTGAATAAGGTGTCTCGTTTCCTGGCTGTAAATTTTTTTTCTAATCCAAACATGTTTGTTGACTGAGCTATGGCATTCACTGTGTTTACCTTTCTACAACAACCTCTTCCATTCGACTTATTTATGTCTAGCCATGATTACATTATCATTTTCCTAAATCCTAAGTGCGTTTTGTTTTCTGATGTTGGTTGAGCAATTATCCCCAAAGAAAATAGCATATTTGCTTTTCTAAATCGGCTTTGTGCATTCTTGAGGTGACTAAATTAGTCTATGATAATTCATTAAACCTCGTTGAAATTATCATGTATTACTAAAATTTGAATTCTAATGTTAAAAGAAATTCTAAACTCTCAAAATTATTTTGACTTATTTTTGAACAGTTTTTTTTAATTCAAATTATTTATACACAATTCTTTGGCTAAGTTTAGCACAACTGCAAAAATAAGTGCTTCCTTTCCCTGAAAATAAAATGTTAGCTTTAAGTTGGTTTTAAAATTAAATTGTGAAGTTTTTTTCCCAAACTGAATGTCCAGTTTGGCTTCTTTCAATGTTTCTCAAGGGAAGAACCGAAGAAAAAAGATTGTCCCACCCAAGGTTTTTGTCTTGTGCTTGTCTTTATAATAGCGACAGAATCATTATGATCGGCATGTTTTATTATTCGCTTGTGGCATGACGTCCTCATGTCATTCTTCTGGTTACTAGCCGAATCCGAGCGAGTAAAATTGAAAATAGTATTTTCGCCGTAGTCAGATATCCCACTCAAACAAACAGTATGTGTGTAACTAACATATAACATCCTAAGGGTATCAGCCAACTCTTTATGATACTGTTCGACTACAACGGTAACAGGCTGAACACAAATTATTAACTTGCGCTCCTATTGTTAGCTTTCCACTTCCGTACGACCATATAACGCGAAGGGCATCTTGGGAGATTGCAATTCACCTTCAATTTAAAGCAATAGACAAAGCTCACTTCCCCCTGCCTTTGATCTGAGATGTACGTATTAAATTCAGGCATTCATGCATATTATGTGCTTGCTCATGTGACTTGGCTGTTTTCTTACCAAAGCTAGCTTCTCTGACTTCTGGTTTTAATCGCATCTTTGTGAAATGAGAGAAGAGATGATGTGGTGGTAGAGGGTTGCAAGCATAAGCGTTTACACGAGAGTGAAATATCATAGTCGTTTGTTTCATGATGTTACTATTTTTCAGGTCGTCTACCCTGGTTTTGTTGATACGTAAGATTGGTACAAAGAATGAACACAAAGATGGACGAAGATTATAAAGAAGTAATTTGCTCTGTTGGGAAGACAAGAACCGTCTTTTCTTGTAGATTTGTGTGAGTGGTCCTTTAATAAATTCATGTACAAATACACACAAGAATTTTTACAAAGAGAAATAACCAACAGAACGTGTTGAATGAAACGAAAAACATTATGTAAAGCATTTTTATTCACCGAGAGAGGATACCCAACATACCTAAAACCACTTAATTTTATTGCATGGTTAGTCCGCCAAGAAAGCACAATCCGAAACTACCGGAAGTCATCATTAAAGGAAGAAACTGCAGCTATATAATATCTGTACATCTATTGGTCACAACTACAACTCTCTGTCAAACAATTTGAAGTGGAAACGTCATAAAAAAAATTCCGAGGAGTCCAATTAAAAATGTCATACTCATACTCACTGCCCACAAGGACATTATTAGCTGCTAAAATAACACGTATACTTTTTTCTTATAGTATTTTACAGGTTTTGTAAATATTTCAAACATTCCATTTGATTTCAAGACTTTGTTTGATAATCATCCCAGACAGACATGATGGGCTAGTGTTTATACGCATCCGGTACTCTACTTTTATAATAATATCACTATAAAAACTGGAAAATAATTATAAGGTAATAATGCTTACTGACATAAGACTACGATATAGAACATATCTAATAAGTTTTTAAAGAGGTTAGTCTACTGCGACTGTATCCTGCGTTGAATGAAGAACGTCACTGAAGAGTGAGTATAACTTTAATAGAAACAAAGGTCTTTCTTAAGCCATTTTTCATGGAATAGTCATAATCATAATATAGTCATAATATATAAAAATTTTCATGATTTTTTAAATATTAGTCAAAACATTCGTTCTAACTTTTCCTCTAGGTGTTCACCCCTCTCCACAGGTTCAGCCAAGGATGGAGGAAAACCATGCTTTAAGGGTTTTCTATTCTTAAGGGCTTAGGGTACATTCTTCCGTAATTGCACCATAATATATCATGTGATTAAAGTGAATTTTAGCATTCCTACACATTCATAAAACTTAATAACTTTGCCATGTCGAGAATGCGTTTAATCATTATGAAAATTATACTTTTTATTATTATCATTATCATTCATTGCAAAAATGTTTCTAACTATTCTTGCACGATATTCATTAAATAATACACATGCCATCTTTGATCTTCTATGTCTGTAGTCGCATGACATTTCCGTTGGTGAACAATTCGACAAATACTTGTGGTTCCAAGAAAGACGATAATATAGTTGTATCAACATTTTTATGCGACAAATTCACCGTTGAGTCTTAAGTATCGACGACTCGATCAAAAGTGACCCACTCTTCCCAAAATGTCGAATATCTGATACAGCAACCGGGAATTCAGCAATAAATTGGATGCAGCATAAAATGAAAAATGAGATAATCTTAAACATAAATCTTAAGAGAAATGAGATGTAAGATAACACTTTAAAAGAATAAATCCACTGTTGGGAATCATAAAAACACAGCTACTTACCTACGTAAATACTCCTTTTTGCCTCTCCGTCGGGTAGCAGTATTAACTCGGAAGGATTCATGATTTTCTCGTGTAATAATCATTATAAACTTTTGAAAATCACGTAATCTACTCACAGCAGCCAACCTACAAAATTCAGGCCGTTTTGGCTGCTACTCGTGCTTATTGTTTCACGAGTACTTACAGGCGTACCACGCTTGCATCTCTGCAAGAGGAACAGAATCCTTTCTTCGATCGAAAATGTGCTTAGAAAGCTAAATTCAAATTGAGACCTGGTGAAACGGTAAGTTGTCTACTATCTTATTTCGCCAAAGAGAAGGGGTACGTTGAACGAGCCTTTACCACTTGCTTGAAGCTTTTCTCAGTCCGGTTAGAACATTTGAGCAAGAAGCAAGGAGGGTAGGAGCGTTCCTCTGGTTAAAACTTTTCATCCTGCATAGAATATTTGCTTACATCGGTGAATTTTTTTTCTGCTGAGATAGTTGTAAGGTTAAAAGCGTTCTAAGAGTTCAACATGAAAAGAGGGATTTTTACCAACTCTGAAATTATCCGACCGAAAAAAATAAATTAACAACGCAGGAAGCTTCTTGAACTTGTTTGTAAAAACGAAAATTCATTCGCTTGTGAAAGTTCATTTGTATCTTGCAAAGCAGGTTAATTTGCCTCAAGAAAGGAAGTATTTAGTAATCGTTATCGTTCCTGGTGGCTCGTGGAAAGCATTCACCCTTGTTGAAACTGGGGAATATTCCGAGGGATAATTCCGTGGTCAAAATAATTGTCTAAACAAGTGGTTGTTGCAGATTGCCTTTCCTATGAATGGAAGATATTTAGGGAGGGCAGCATTTCACTGACTTACTTTTTGGAACGCTCTCGCTTCTTCGCATATGAAATGACGAAGGAACGGAGGAAATCGAACTACCTCAGAAACTGTATTATCATCTTCCTAGTGTATCAACATGCCCAACAGTGTTCAGCCTCGTCAGAAATCATCGGGTCAAGGTATCACGAATTTATTTCGCTTTTATGTAATGTTGAATTTAAGTTAAGTAGCAGTAGTAAGTACAAACAGTATGCATAATGGGGTTTGGTTTTGGTCATGCATTTGACGAAGCTTTTGCCACAATAGTATGCTGTATGAGAACAAAAGTCCGTGTGAATTATGAATATGGCAAGTTTAATTGATTTTTCGTCTCGATAGACTTTTACAAAGACAAATGATCCAAGGATTTTTTTCATAATTAAAGCACAGCATTAAGTCTATGTGCAGGATAAGGATAGTACATAAGAAACATTAAGTAAATTTTATGAAGGCGTAGTCTTGCATATTATTTCAATTTCGTTTCACCGTTAAAAGCAGATTGAAAATTTTTGTTTCTTGCAAAATTTATGCCACATTCGTTGTTTTGACGTTTGCATGCATGAATCAAAAAGTCTTTGTTCGTTTCTGCCGTATGTATCTGCATAAACCCAAACTACCGAACACTCAATGATACTACAGTGAAGTACAAAATTTCGCAGAGCAGAAGTCTTGTCTCAAAATAAAGTGAAGCAGGAGTCAAGACGTGCACTTAACCACATTTTATTTACGAAACAGTTAATCAAACTCTCATACACTTCACGTTCATGTTACATAAAAAGGATTGCATAAAAAACTTTAAGAAGACGTAGTCATTATTATGGCGAAAAGATCCACATCCACAACAAAAATGTAAAGAATCGTAACAATGTGGAAGCCAGAAACGGATTTTATATGCATAATTGATAATAATGGCACGAAATAGGTAGCTTGAGTCATTCATACCATCACCACCACCACCATCACCACCACCACTGAAACTGTAACCTATGTACGGAAACAAACTGCTAGACACATTGAGAGTCACGGTCAGGGTTACATTGCACCGTTTTAGAGAAGCATGAAATTAAAAGAAGTACGAAAAATGCAAAATGTGGCAACTAAAAATACTATAGTACATTGTTTGCGGTATAAAAACTCTATTAGACTTAATGATGGTGACGGTGATAGCGAAATATTATTTTTGTACACTTGAGTTTTACTGCACTTTTTTGTCTGCCGCTTTTATTTCGGGCACAGTATGATTGAAAGAGATTCTTACAGTAACCGTTCTTTCACGGAGCAGTCACGCATGAAGATACAACAAAGGTTCATAAAAATGAATGTGTGGTAAAATACCTCGAAGACAGGTACACATGAACAAATAGGAAAACGCTCTCTCTCCGTGTCTTTCAGATGCATGAAGTAGTGCGCTATTTAAGAAAAATGATTAAGGATCTCTCAGAGCGATTCTCTTACATAATAATAAACAATGCTATCAACTTTTTCTTCGGACTGAGCATGCGGAAACACGAAGAGTTGGTTAAAATTGTTTATTCTGCTGTTTCGGATTTTTTGTTACCTTATTATTACACTGGTGCATTGATGCATACCATACATGGGTAAAAATTGAACTTTTTGCAAAGTATATTGTACCAAGAACGGTATGAATACGGGTAGACTGGGGTCTAAAAATACAAGGAGTTTCGCACAACATGATATTTCTAAAGAGTTTCAATGCCAAAAGAAAAACTGCAGAGTACCGCTACACTTTATGGTTGATGAAACCCTGAATGATTAACACCTTTTTTGTGCGCGCGTGAGATCTTTCCTATTGTGGTATGCAACAAGTTCCTTATATGCTGCTACTGTGTTTTAACTGTGCGATCCTCACCAAGAGTCATTCACATCTTCTGGGTGCATTTGTTTGTCACAAAAGCAATTTAAACTTTGAAATTTGCAATCATGCTTTTATTTATAAAACCATTGTTCCTTTTATTATTTTATGGCCTTATTATATGCATTGTACGCTCTGCTATTTGTTAAATTATTAACGTGCCGCCTATTATGATGACACTTACCAGATTACAAAAGAGTGAAAATTTTACACGTCCGTTTTTCATTGCAGTGTTGTCACATCTGTCTCCGTCATTCTAAACGCCGAAGGAAGACGAAATAAGGAAGTATCGTTTGAGGAAACAACAGCTCCCCCGCCAATATTACCACCTTTGCTGTCAGCAAATGAAGATGAGACTGAGGCTGCGTCTCCTTCTGAGTCACCGGCGGATCCTTCTGTCCCAGCAACAACCGTTTCCTCTGGTAGTGACCCCACTACAAACAGAGTCCCGTCCCCATCGCCGATATACATTCATGCGCAACCAATAATACGGGACAATGCCGAGGAAGATTTAAGAGAAGAGGTGACTAACCCAGTGGTCATTGCAACATCACCCCCGATAGTTGTCAATGAATCAGAGGGAACGGAACCTGTATCTATTCCAACAGAACCCCCATTGCCCCCACGGCCAACACCCTCTACGCTACCACCGTTTTTCAAAAGTCTTATTTCGAAATCCAGCAGGCGAGCGGATGACGATGGAATTCGAGTTATTGACGCTTTAAAAGACATTGTGCGACAGGCACAACAACAACATGCCCAAAATGATGCCCCGGTACCAGCACCTGTCACAGTTACCTTGTCCAATGCTGGTAGCGGAAGTACAAACAAGCCAGTAGAATCTTCCGGATTTGGCCTTCCTCCGGTTCCGATGCCTCTGCCAGAGGATGATGCGCCTGAAAAAATTATGCCCGGAACTGGCTTAAATGGGGATGATGACGACGAAATGGAGGTAGAAGTGAATGCTGGATCATTGGACCCTGCCGCAGCTACGACAGATGTCATTGATGATTTTGCCAAGGTGGTAGTAATGGTTCCCACTGAAGATAAAAGTGATGACGGTGACACGGCTCCCTCTGCCGAGGTACAAAATAATAGGATGTATAAAAGTGACATTATTGATGAGCTAACCGCTTCTATTCTTTGCCAACACCGTGCTGATATAGAGGAGTGTGGTGTGGACATGCTGGTATATATAATCCTTGCCTCCCTCCTCTCACTCAGATACAAATCACCATACATTTTTTTAAAGCTTGCATAATTACCCTCTCCCATCTCTGCTTTTCTCCTTGTTATTATTATTATCATGAAACTACACATGACATAACTTTATTTTTTTTCAGAGCAGGTAGCCTTATTATTGTTCTAAATGGTAATTTTATATGTAATTTCACAGGTTTCAGATGCCATGCATAAAATATCAGGGGCAATTCTGTCTTCTGACGATGTTTTGATGCAACGACCCGTAGAGCATATAGTGAATGATGTCCTTGGCTCAATTAATGCACGGAATACGTCGAAGCTTACTAAAGCAACCACAACAGCTACTCCAACGACCACAAAGAAACCGTTACCTCCCAGCACGACGACGACAACTACTACAAACCACTACCACTACTCAGAGACCAACCACTACAACCACGCGCACAACAACGACCACGAGACCACCAACGCAGCGAACAACTCCAACGACTACAACGACCACCACTCCACGCCCAACCACGCAGATGAGAACGACAGCTCGTCCTACAACAACGACCACGACAACTCGAAGAACTACCGTAGCACCAGCAACTAAAAGGACTCCAACGCAACCCCCAAGAGTATCTCCAACAACCACCGCCAAATCAACTTTCTCCACATTCCTTCCCAGGGTCACGCCAAAAATTACTCCATGGACTGCACCTACCAGCGCCAGAACAACAACAACAACAACAAAAGCTACCACTACAAGGTCCCCGATCATAAAAGCGTCAACAACATTGCGTCCACGACCTCCGCAAACGACGGAAAGCTTCGTGTATGGAAACTTATTTAACACTGGGTTGGATGTCAAGACGCAACAATCCTTGGCTAACATTGTCAAAAAGGACAAGCCGATAATGTATTCACCAAATATTGAAGCCGCTGATGTGCCACCACCCCCGTACCAAGGTGCCCCGCCTGTGGTCAGCACCAAGTCACCCATGATGACCACCAAAGCACCAATGGCAAGCACAAAGGCCCCAGTGACAGCACCGACCACTACCACGACGACAACGACAACCACAACAACGGAAAAACCCATGTCTGCATTGGAAGTAATGATCAAGCAGGCAGAACAAATGGGTCGACCATTTACTCCAGTAGTCCAAGTATCCAACACGGATGTGTTTGATCCAGAAACACCGACAATTGCCGTTGTTCCACAGGTTCCACTGCCACATGAGGTTCCATTGCAACAGCAAATTATTTTACAACAACAGATACCCTTACAGCAGCAGATACCG
Organism: Callyntrura sp. NNG-2020; assembly: GCA_027744055.1. Taxonomy (NCBI): domain Eukaryota; kingdom Metazoa; phylum Arthropoda; class Collembola; order Entomobryomorpha; family Paronellidae; genus Callyntrura; species Callyntrura sp. NNG-2020. The sequence continues at coordinate 24,715 of JAHZNE010003706.1, forward strand.
TTACAACAGCAAATACCTGTAGTACAAGAACAGCCACTTACCGATTACCGTATCCCAGGAATACCAGTTGACGCATCTGTGGAGTTTAATGTCCCTGGGCAACTGGAAGGAAATGATGACAGCACTGATTCCAGCGGTATTATTGATAACGACAATGATGACAATGAAGTTGATCAGGAGGAGTCAGAGACTGACACCGAGGTGGAATTTTCTACCGTGAGACCTTATGTACCTCCGTCGAAGAAGCCATCTGCAAGCGTAGCAGAAACGAGACCCGGTAATGAGACGAGCAGTAGCAAGAGACCCAATGAGTTTTATGACGACGAAATATTTGGTTTTGATCCCTACCAAACCTTTCACCACGGAGTTTACGTACCTGTAGTTGAAGTAATTCAACCACTAGAAGATCAACAGAACAGTGATTCCTCATCTGAGGAAACGTATGTTCCTCCACCAAAGACAAAGAGGAGGAAACGTCCACGACCAAACCAACATCAACCAAGTAGACCTAACAATAATGTTCGACCTTTTGTCAAGCAAGGGAAACCGAGCAATAAGCCACGGCCGGCTCATAAGGATACCAAAAAACCTGTCCCATTTTTGCCAGACCATTTACACAGACCACGTCCATCACACTTGCAATACCAACACGGGTAAAGAAATTTTAAAATTTTACGTATATATAGTTAAAATTCCTCTAGCTATCGCACCAACTTAATTACATAATGCTTCATGTTTTAGAGCTGCGGATGACACGGACCCGCTTACTGGTCTTCTAAATCCAAATTACAAGCATCCCGGTGAAAGTTATGGCCCAGAAACACAAACGTTTGCTCCGGATAGGTTATTAGCTCTTCCACCACAAGCACTTCCACAAAATGTGCGGAAAAATTTGACGGACCATCATGATCATCATTACCAGCACCAACATGGGCTTGTTGTGCCAGGCCACGGTCATGGTCACAATCACGGCCATGGTCACGGCCACGGTGAAGGGGATGCAGGTGCAAGTAATTTGCCGCAGACCCATGTCCCTAGTCAAACCAATAATCACTTGCAAGCAGATAATGCACCTGCCGTTGCTGAGAAGCGACCAGAGTTTGGCCCCGCCCCACCAGGAAATCCTGGACTTGAGGCAACGTTAACGAGTGTGGATCCGGAAATGCGCTCTTTTGTTGACATTAACAACAGAATCGCCCTAAGACTTTTCAGCAGCCTTACCAATCCCGTCTCGAAATCGTCCACTGCATATGGAAACATGGTTGTTAGTCCTTTCACAATTACCAGTTCCTTATCTATGCTTTTCCTTGGGGCTAGAGGAAACACAGCGAGTCAGTTGGATGGTTTACTGCGCTTGGATGACATGTTGACATTTAATCCCCACATGATGTATCATAATATCACGCAGGCATTTTTGTCACAGCCTAACACTGCTGCTGCAATGATAAGACTACTTATCGCAGATAAGGTAAGTATAATGTTACCAACAAACTAAACGTTGCTACAAGCCAAGACATATTAAAAGAGCAACATTAAATTATTACGGTGTCATTGTAAATACCGTATTATACATACCACCCTAAGGGTCTCTTGTTCACATTTTCAGGGCAAAGGCGGAATTTTGGACTTTTATCGTACACGGGTTCAACATTTTTATGATGCACGAGTGGAACAAGCCGACTATAAATTTGCTGGACATTTAGCTCAAAGCATTATTAATCAAATGATTCGTGCACAGATCCAAAGGCATTCCTACGAGTTGCTGAATTACAGCATTCCTCTGAGTGGACCAATGTCAATGCTGACTGCCACATTCTTTGATGTACAATACAATTTCTTATTGTCTATATTACAATAATATGTACTCCCCCGAAAAATTGCTTTAATTCAGATAAATTTTCTCTGTAGGGCCAATTTTCAGGTATGCGAGATGCCAAATTGGACGGAATGAACTTTATCCATCTTGCAGCGTTAGGAAGAAGATTATTCCCTGTGCCAGCGTTGTCGGTAAAAGGAAACTTCCGGGCAGCTTATGATACTGACCTGGATGCCACTGCAGTCGAAATTCCTTACACGTCGAGAGATCTTAGTTTGATTGTCATGATGCCAGGCAAACCGGGAGAATTTTCCATTGGTGGAGTGGCTTCCTTGAAATCTAAATTGACTTTGGAATCATGGACTCAGTTGATGAGGGGATTTTATCCAAGGGATTCATTCAAAGTAGTCCTTCCAAGATTCCGACATCAGACGGCTGTTAATTTAACTTACACTCTGAAACGTTTTGGACTCACTGACCTTTTCATGCCTGAACAAGCTCAGTTCAAGGGTATAAATGGTTTGGTTGATTTGTTTGTTGATGAAAATATGATGCATTTTACTGAATTTGCTACATGGGAAAAACTTTCCGACACCATGAGGGAGACAAACATGCAAAACAACAAGAATCTCGATCTCATCCGTATTCTTCGTCCCTACGTTAAGGATCAATACGGTCATTACCAGGAACCTCTCTCCGTAAACGACTGGATGACAATGTCACGAAATCCTCCTTCACAAAGTCAGCAGCGTAGTCGAGGTCCACAACAACCACAAACGATGGATATCAGACTAGCTTTACGACTGGCCCATGCTGAAGAGAAGATGAAGCGCCGACAAGCAACCAGTGGAGCCAGGAGCAACACAAACCCCCGGCTAGAACCAATGCGCTCATTTATGAGACCCAAAGGAAAACGCTCAAAAACAACACGGTCTGCCAGCCATCGTCATCAAAAGAGGAACAGGAATACCAGGCGGTCAAAGCAACTTAGCAGACAAAACAACTTACCTGAATTGGAAGAACGAGTTTTGAAATTTGAGCGACCTTTCATCTACGTTCTGAGGCACAATCCTACTGGAATGATTCTTATGACGGGACAATATACTGAACCAGTAACGGAAGTTCTTGAGTGAATTTTTCCTTGATTGATAAAACAAAACACTCAACCAACTTGAAGTTACTTTTCCTGTTAGTCACTAATTCGTTCGTTATCTACCAAACGAAACGACATCAAAAATGCATTTGATTTGCAAGTACGACAGTATCTGCTTTTACTATAATATGTATACCACCACCACGATCATCCTAGCTAGGCTATTTATTATCGAGGGGTAAGCCTTCACGTATTAAAGGACAATTTAGGTAACATTTTAATCTGAATGTTTTTATCGGGATTTGTGTAGTTTATTTCCTTAGTATAGAGTGTCTTTTAGGGGACTCCAAATGCACCGACTGGAAAAGTCAATACCGGTAGCACATAGTTTTATATATACGTAACTCTGCAGCAATTATTCTGTACGGTACAGATTAATATTAGTATATAGCTATACTCAACCAAAGTTTGTTACGGATTATAACATTTCTCTCCATCTGCCAAAATACTCGTGTTGAGTTTGTACAGAAAACGGTATGTTATCAAATCCAGTGTTTTATCATGGTACATCTGTGTTGTTGTTGTTGTTGTTATCCACTTTACCATCATCGTAATAGCAAAATATGGGCAATTTTAAACCATTTCTGTCTCAAGAAATGTTACACAAGTAAGTTGAACAAGTCGTTGCTGACTTGTTGGCCGTTTCATACATTAAATGCAAAAATGCTTGATAATGATGGTAAACCAAAGGTAATTTATGACGTCAATGCAATTTGCATATTCGTTTGAAACGTACTAAATATGCATACACATACCTACCAAAACATATATACATATATTAATTGCTAAGTAAAGTAGTGGTTAAGATATAGTTCAAATCGGCAAACGATTTGGATTGTTGACTGTTCCTGACTTGATGCTCATGTTCTTAATTAATGATGCGTTTTTGACAATATTTAGAATTGTTTTACTTACCTGTATGTACTACTTGCATGTAGCTACCGACCATTGTTTGACTGTGTTTGTAAAATGTGTGTTTATGTTCACGAATAAAATAGGAATTGATGTAATCGTACTATGACGGTACACAAGGATGTTGTTTTGCAAAACCGAACCCATTTTGAATTACAACCGCGACATAACGAGCAAAAGTGACTTTTATTTCATTGATTACTACTACACGTATTTTATTACAAAGGAGTTTATAGTGTATATTATTTCATACAACAAACCATAACCACGTCCAAATATCAAAACCAGTGGTACCCATCCAAGAAATGTTGTCGCGAATCACCCCAAGAACAGCTTTAACGGTCGTAACGATTGTTGTCAGCTTATCCATATTTTTATCCACAAACGCTTGAATCTAGCATCACAATTTACATTGGTATTGAATATAAAACTCGTTTCATTTTGCATCAAGCGATATCATTTTAGATTGCATGATAAGCCGAGGTAATGAATGCGGCGTGCATTCTACAACTTGTGTCTCACTGAACCTGATCACGTTGAGTTTGCGTAGTGTAGTAGCCAGCTAAAGTATTCAATACAGCCCCAACTGGTCTTGCATGGCCATTACCAACGAAATCAATAAGGTAATCTATGTTATCTGACGTAAATTTTAAAATTATAGAACGGCCAATTGGATTCTTCGTTACACGTGTCAACGCATAGGTAGCGTCATCAAGACGCAATCCAGATTCGGTATCCAGAATTTTGTTGAGAAAACTGAAATATATAAAATTACTTTACATATAGTTTTCCTTTGCACATTTGGACCAAAGAGAATAATAACAATAATATTTTGTTCACTCTATTTGAATGTACCTTTTGATAACCTCTAAGTCAGTCGCACAAGCAAGGGCATTAAGTAGCTCTGCCCGTGTATCGGTATCATTAGCTTCTTTGTACTTTCCAAAGACTAAATCAAATGCAGCTACCCCTCCTTCCGCAACCATTGCACATTGTAATGTTTCCTTTGCATCAACTGATGTTATTCTTTACAACAAGAAAGAACATATATATGGAAATACACTTTTTGGCTCGTTATACCTATTACATGTTGCATTTGCCAATATATACAACTATGGTTAGCTAGCATGGCATTTTTAATGGTCATTTACGGATTAATGTCTGGGTTTGCCTGCCATTCAACCAGTAATTTCAAAGCATATTCTTTACACAATGGGCTTCTCATAGAGCACGCCCAGTCGAGTAAATCCGCTCTCAAAATTGCAACGGCTCCTGTAGCTGTTTCTTCAAGCCCTACGTTTAGCAAAGCTGCCTCAATTTTTGGCAGAAGATAAGCCTAATAACGGGAAAAGTAAGTTGTATAAATGTAGCAAAAATGCACGTGTAGAGAGAGAGAGAGATGAAGAAATCTCACAGACTGAACAAATAAACTTAGACTCAACCTGTAGGACAGGAAATGCGGAGTGAGACGAAAATTTTGTATAAATACTAGAGAAATGGTCAAAAAATGAGCTCCAAACGGTGAAATGTGTTTCCTGATGCAGATACTTTGTGAAATTTAAAGCTGCTTGAATGTTCACGTATTCTGTGGAGACATTTTCAAATTATTAGAAAGCTTCTCACAAAATCATAATATAATTTCGCAATTTCCCCTTGATAATCACATTTGTGCTTACTTTGCTTTGCGAACACGAAATAGTCGTCAATTAGCTGGCTTCTGGTCAACGGACTTACAGCGGACATGTTTGATTCTAACAGTTTTTGAATTAGTTGTGCCAGTGGCTGGTCATACAAAGTCCGATAATATCCTTACAATTAAATCAAAATTATACTATTATAGTATTCATTAGAATATGGTAGTAACGGTCACAATGAGAAAGTTGTTGGATGTTAAGAAGAAACCTGTAGCATTGTTATTGATGACTATCCACTTTGTGCTGTTATGCAGAAAGTCTTTAGAGACCCCGTCGTTGTTAAGCCATAGTTTGGGCACATTATTTTCCAATTGAGGTTCATCTTGAGTGGCTATTGAAATAGGAACATACCACTGCCCTTCCAAGTCCATTGTATTATGATTTTTAAACCGTTCTTGGGAGAAACGGATATGCGTCGAATTTATCACGTCAACTTTCACCAAAGGAAACCCCGACTGTTCTGTCCACGTATGCATTATTTGGGTCATGGTTAACTCAGGAGGAAGCCGGTTATCCTGAGATGCTACCTCTTGAAGCACGCCAAACAAATCGTCTTGGTCGGACGAGTTGTATGCCATCATTTTTAAATATTGCTTTAACCCAGTTTGCAAAGTCTCCGGAGTTAGAAACCCTTCCATCATTCTGACAACGGAAGCGCCCTTTTCATATGAAATGGTAGAGAACATTCCTTCGATTTCATCGCGAGTGCTGACGTTGTACGATAAAGGATGAGTATTTGACTGTGCGTCATACAGCATAGAATACTGTACAGAATCTAGAATAGCAAATTCGACCCCCAGGAAATCCGGACTAGCTGCTTCAAGTCCCAGATATTGTACGTAGGTTGAAATACCCTCATTCAAAAACACTTGATTCCACCACTTCATTGTAACTAGATTTCCAAACCTAATTTTGAAAATAATTAAAACGTCAACAAGTCCGGTATTTGAAGATTGTATGTGATAAACTAGAGATTTAAATGTAGTCTACTTAACATTGATGTGCCAGCTCGTGGGCTATCGGAAAACAATTGTTAGTCACATAAATTCAATATGCATCAAAATACAACATTAATAATTAAAATAAATTCGTCGTTAGATGTGACTAGCATTTAAAAAATAGGCATGGCGTACCAATAATCAACGTAATTAAATTCCTGTCCGCTTCACTTTGTTCATCCGGTAGATACAAAAGATAAGATGTACCATAAATATTCAAACCGTAGTTTTCCATTGCTCCATTAAAATCCGGTACTGCTACAGAATCCATTTTGGTCATTTTGTATGTTTCATTAAAGTAATTCTCATAAAAGTTCAAGCATTGGGCTGCCACTTTAGCAGAGTAATTTCCTGTGCCAGCGTCAATCATGTGCTTCGGAGCGTATATCTACAAATGTTTTACTATCATGTAGGTGGTACTTTATACGTATTGACAATTGGTATTTAGTTTTCTAACGTTAAAAGGAGTTAAAACTTACACGACTAGATCTGTTTGAAAAAAATGCTTCAACATACTCAAAGTCACTAACGACCAAAGCCACTAGATAAGTGGGCATTTTAACAGTTGGCGCGTATGTGTCTTTCGTCCAACCAGGGAAATCGGCGCTACATGGAAAATACATAGAGATTTATAAAGACTAACATTTTAAAACGCTTTTGCACATATTTGCTGTACTTACTCAGAAATAGAAGTGACAAGCTCCGTGTTGGACAAGGAAGTATAATTGTCCCTTCGAATTACAGTTAGTTCAAAAATTGCTTTAAGGGCAGGCTATATTTAAGTAACCATAATTGTCAATTGTATATAAATAGCGAGGAAATAAGTTTATGTTCACCAAAGTTGGATTAGTTAGAAATAAATAAACCACGTCCCATACCTCGTCAAAACATGGGAACATTTTTCTGGCGTCAACACTTTGAAATTGCGTCGCAGCAAGTTGTCTATAATGAAATATAATTACAATGACATCCCCAAGTGGTTTTTGAGTGACAAGACAAGCAGTTCACAAATGTCCAAATTATTGAATTTCCGCATTGCTAAAATATAACCTTCTTTCCCCGTCTTCGGTTTCGTATGTCCTGTAAAAGAGTCCCGAGTCACGTTGACCTATACTGGCAATGTATTGCATGGAAATTTCAAGCTCGTCTCCAGCATTTATTTCCGTAGCCAGTTCAATTATGAAAAAATCACGCAAGGTGTCTTCACTAAAACTGGAAATGTTTACACGTTTTCCGGGATCGGCAGTATACGCCACCTCACATAATAATGAAAGTAGGGGATACAAGATACAATACAACTTGGTACACACCTTTGTTTTGTGCAGGTAGAGGTAGGCTCCAACTGCATTAAATAAATTCAATGCTTTAATTTTATCAACTTACTGTAACCAGACTTTCGTTAATTATCAAGTCCTTGGCATGCAAAACAATGCGGGAAGTCCGTTCTTGATTAACCCCAACAATTCTAACTTTTCCCGGAGCTGTATACTGAGATCCCACTGAAGTGTCATTTTCCAAAATCACTGTTACCTCTATTTCATAGCGAGAAGGAAGAAACGTATTATTTAACCGGTACATCGGCTCCATCACCCCCCTTCCTGCAATACCCTCGCCTCCATTGCACTTTCCAGGAAACCCCCTTGTCCTTGGCTTGACTTGCAGTGGAAGTTGGCCCCAAGAAGGGGTTAATGTTGTAACCAAAACAAACACTAGTATAATGTATGGTGAATATTTCATTGCGAATATTTTAGAGACTGTAAAATTTCGTCATAAGCAAGCAAGTGGTGTGTTTGACCAACTAGGTCAATGTTACGGTTCGCTCATACTATTTATACTTTAGCTTAATCCATTTAATGTTAAATTGTACAGTAAGCCCGACATCTCCGTCAAAGGTAAAATATGCTAACAAGGCTTACTTCAAGTCAGGACTCCTCAATGGTTATAGGCTGAACATTTTCGTTTTAAATTCTCATACAGAGTGAACAATTCTTGTTTTAAGGATTCGGCACGTAAAACTGTTTCATGGTTTATAAAGAAAAGCTCAAGCTACCCTCTTTTTCGTGCAGAGCTAAAGGTGGCAGGTTTTTGTGTTTGCCATGATTTACAAATATCAGTGAAGTAGACACTGATTTATTACGTACTCTCGTGTCTAATGATTCAAAACCCGTGTTTTCCATGTTAAAGCATTAGAAAAAGTACCAAAGGTCAAAAGATGTATCACGTACATTTTCCGGTATTTCAATATTGTCGATCTGTTATTTGTTGACGAAAGCTGTGGTAAATTTATGAGGTTGGCAAACAAGTTTAATCTCTGATGAGCCTTGTCATTTTGCCTAGCATTTATATTGTACACACACACACTACACAGCTTCTAGATTAGTCCGTATTTTTACGTTTGAGTGCAAGTCAATTGCTCATGCGCATACTTAATGAGATATAGTGATTGCTGAGTTAAACTGTTTTACAAGTTTACGTTTTTTACTGTCTTACATGCTGTAGGCTATTTGCTATGAAATATTCGGATGTTTTTCGAGGCTAAACAATATGCAAATTGCCGAGTACCAATAAAAGTGTCATTTTTATCCTTTGGATCTGCTTCGTAGTATAAAAGGATGGAATCGCTACCGCGAAAACTATGAATTCGGCAGCTTCTAAAATGGTCTGTCTTTTATAGCTGAAATGATATGTGATTATATGATATCATGTATAATGCAGTGCCAAGTCAATGAATCTATATTGTTGGTGGTGGTTGATTTCATTTCATTGATCATCAGTTGTTAAATGGCTTTTATTATACAACGCTTGCCACACAACGAAATGTTTTATTTCATTCATGAAGTATGCAATGCAGTCCGCCCGATATGCACAGCATCAATTAACCAATGTAATGCTTATGACAAAGTGAAAAATTGATTGAAAAATTGAAATGGTTCAAACGGCAAATAAATGAAGAGCAAAATTAACACTTGTTTTTGAGAATTATTTTCATATATGTACTTGTCTTTTGTTATTTTATTTTTTCTTTTCGCATTTTGCTTTAAATTTTCCAGCCCGTATTTGGATAGGTAAATTTTATATAGTTTATAATATAATAAATGGTTTATTTATATATTTTTTTAAACTTACCATACCACAAACTTACCGTTTATATTTTTAATAATAATTTCACTCTTAAGATACATACATTTATGTACAATTTTATTACGTGATGCCTGCATACAGAAACGCGTACGCAACTGCATACGAATATATATTGTTTTCCAAAGTGTTACATATATAATTTAACGTCTCCCCCACTTTATAAATGTTCTAACCATCTACGCTTGGTTGATGTCTCGTTGTCTTCCCCACGTGTCCAATTTTAATACAATACATAATAATGCTTACACACGCGACTTTCTCAAGGCGGTCGCCTAACACACATACTGTTTCATTATTTTACTATGACTAATACACTTTACTTGACTTGTTACAAGATCAAACGAAAACAGCTTTTTAATCGATTTAAAATTCATATAAAAATTACACAACCGTTCTTATTTTTCAGATTTGAGTTCAATTTCAGCACATTACAATTAATTAAATGCACAGATAGCCTCAGAAGGTGCAATACTATCTAAGGAGTAATTATTGTAATCAAAGTTATTATGAAGAGAAAGTCGACATAAGCTTAACAGTTTTCAGCACAATTTAAAAGAGGACGTTACAAAGTAAATAAAAATAACATCAAGATAAGTTACTGAATAGTGTATATATATATACGTGTACGTGCCCTTACATCTAAAAATGTCATTTTTATTCTCTGGTCTTCATCTTAATGGCGTTTAATTGTCAACAGGCTTCAGTCCATTTCTTATATGCGAGTTATGGAGATATTGATTGATAGGTGCATTATTATGCAACTACTCACTCGGTACTACATGACAGAAATAAAACTGAGATAAATACATAAGCAGTGTAGCATCACAGGAAATACTAATTGACGCCTGAATTAAAAACTACAGAGTACTTGAGTGAGTGGATAAGTGGATAGTTCCCGGTGCTAACTGCAAAGCTTGCATCTTCCACCTTTTCTTTCCACCAAAAACTTTGCTCATTTGTGTAGCAACCAGAGCTCATTAAAGAACAAAAGGAAAAAGTGATTGAGACTCTTCCCAACAATAGTAGTAATAATTATCGTAAAAAGGCAACGAATCAATATTGATGACAATATAAAGATCCTATAAGTATACTCGTTCCGTTATGTTAGAGTTGTCTTGTGGTGGTAGATGTGTTTCTTTTTCTTTCCTAAATGTCTTCTTATTGTAGAACGTCTTTACGGTATTAGTTTTATTTTTTTCCTAATTAAGGAATATTTTCCTCTTGTAATTGTTTAAGTGTATAGTTAGAGGCTCCATTGTTTAATTCTCGGGTAGAAAATGTCATTTTTCTGTCAAGATTATTATAATTATTTGGATTGTGCAATCCTTAATCAGTGTCACTATGAGCTCATGAGGTTACACATTATATTTAAATAGGTCATTTTTAGGTATTTAATATCAAACAGGCTGTAACAATGATTTATTGAACTACGGAGTTCAACTGTTAAACGAACAATATAACAGATTTACATTGTTGATAACTTACGTTTATATATATAATATATGTATGTATATTTTGTATCGTCAAGTCTTATTTCGCGTATATTTTAAAATAATATTATGAATAATATAATTAGTTGCACCAGTTACTTTTGTAACGGAGAAGGTGCACAGTTGCTCTTAATAAGATGCAGCTTTTGTGTGGCTTGACTTTTGTGGTGATTGATTACAATATAAGGTTTTTACGACTTTATCACATAATATCTATTATTAAACGTAGTGGGTGCAGTGCCAAAACACATTCGCATTAACTGATCTATTGACTACTCTACTCTAGCGCTATAGTTTATTAGTAGTACAATAGTATACGTTACGTTAGATATAATACAGATGATAAGATGTAGCGATAAGTACATACAATACATACATAGATTTTAAATATAGCAGGTAATAATGATGATAATACAAATTCGAACTATTTATCGACTCTAAAGTGCTTATTTCATCGAGATCTAGCATGAGGACTCTGAGGAAACAATACTCATTCGGTTTATTTTTGAGTGAGTAAAGCAGAGTAGAATTAAACGACAGTAAAATCAGCCTCTCTCAAAAATTCTAACCAAAAGGGACAAAAATTCGGATGATCTGCCAGCAGCGGTGTGACCCACTACTAAGCATACACATAAACATTTTTATAAATATACAAAGCGTAGAAAACAGAGCGTAATTTAATGCTTTTTCAAGTCAAGAACCAACAACACATGAATAATTATTATTGTTATATGTGAATGCTGAAGTTGATAGTGAAAAGAAATGAGAAATAATGAAAAAAATTGTCCTTTCCAAAATAAATGAGTTAGTTGTATTAACAGAACAAAGCGATGACGGAAAGTGTCACGGTGCACATCTGCTATACAACTTAGTTTTAAGAAAACATATTATGGTTCAAATATAATATGTAAGTGATATATTTCAAATATTTTGAGTAAGTATAAAAATTTATCACAAAAAATCATTACTTTTATATAGTTTTTTGTATATGACAATATAATTAATTATATTATGATGCTTTAATATATCTACGTAAAATTTAATCTACTTTAATATTATATATATATAGATATATATATTTCTTGTTAAATAAACTATTTGTAATGTTCATAGTATGCAGTATTAGTATTTATTGTTGTTGTGGACTATATTAAATAAGTGTATTGAGTTAAGTACGAGTTCATCTATGTAAGTACATTACATATATATCTATAATAGAATATAACAACACTTTTCGAGGCTGCCGCGACAGCCTTCATAATATAGCCGTGATAACGATAATAACAACTACGAATAATAATTTCTACATGCAATCCCCTTTAAAATCATCAGATTAATACAGGACATAACTGTTTGTAAAGTATCATAAAAATAATAATTAACAACCAGCCATATACGATCTAAATGATAAAGCTGACAATAATAATATAACAAAATGAATAATAACTGATAAAGAATTTTATTTAATTGGCTGACTTCAAACGTTATAGTTTCAAAGAAAGAGTGAGAGAGGAGAGAAAGAGAGGGAGAAAGATGGGACGAAAAATGCATAGAATACATATATTTATCTATAACACAACGCTCCACAGTTGTACTTCTGTTTTAAAAAGCAACTTTAAAAATAGCATTTGATTCTTTTTCAAAGTTAAACATGATTGTTTTAATAAAAATTAATTGATCAGCGTAAACAACACTTTGTTAGAATTGAATACTAATATCGAGTACCATCATCGTGTATGTGCAACATCACACACACACACAGACAGAACATCCTAATGTGCACATAAATATGTCAAAAAACTGTTTATCAGATAAACAGGTATTTTGAAATAGAATTTTCTTTCTAAAAGAGGAATTGATTCCATTTATTGAAGTATTCAACCCTTAAGACCGTGTCCCATTGATGGAAATTAGTACGTGAATTTACAGAACTACAAGTATGTTGTTTTATTAATCGAACAGAAAACGCTCGTGTTACCTTTCCGGATTATTACTATTTTTACATTTTTCAGATAAAAAAAGTCTCTTCTACCTTTTTTTTTACAAACGTTAGAAAATACTATTTTCATTTTAATGTGTATCAGAAACACATTTCCTATTTGAAGAAGAGGATATATATAATATGCATGTGTATTTGATTCTTTTATTTTTATATATATATTTCTTTGATATAACAATTTAATAATCTACATAGATGAAATGTCTTCTTTGAGGTTTGTTTCATTCAAATAATCTATCCTATATCATAATACAAATATTAGTAGACCAAGGTATAATAATGGTAGTACTTTAAAAGATATACATTTTTTTATTATAATTTACTCGTATCTTTCTGCACATATTTAATTCAACAACTAGATTGTTTGCAAAAAGAAGAAGAAAAAAAAGGAAAATGCCATCATTGTCAATGAATAAGTATACGTTTACAACGACATTTAGTGAGTAAAGTCATACACTATCGGCGTCGGCGAAAAAAACAATAACAAATACAACAATACTAATAATAATATTAAATGACAGCATTTATAAACGGAAACAGTTTATTGTTGTAATTGTAGTAACAATGAGTAGATATACCTATATACTTACTACATGTATATAACCTGTTCTGTTTTCTTGATGTCTTTTTTAATCGACACTTTATAGTTTTTACTATACTGTATTCATATCCCTATACCATGTGTAGCTAAATACATCGATTATCATTTTTTTAATTTTTAAGTAGCGTACAATATTCTAAAGTTATAATAGGTTTTCATTAAAGGTAGCTAAAATCAAAATCCTTGTAGAAAAAATTACCCCCGTTACCAGACGGGTCAAGGACATCGTGACCCTGTGGTGCTCCTGTGGCATATACAGCCTGATTGAGAGCGTTTGACGTTGGGTTCATAATACCACTGGAATCGTAGGATTGAGCTAAGGAAACAGGAGGATGCTGGTGTGAACCGGGACCATCATTGACTAATCCACCGCTACTACTTCCATTGCTACCTGCTGGAGGTGCGACTAACTGCTGATAAGGCGAAGATGAGTTTGGAGGATGAGCTACAACATGATCCATTCCTGGAGGCGCTGGCGGGGGAACGGAAGTCCAGTGGTAATGCTGATGATGATCATACGGCATGGTGTTGGGATCGGCTGCGTACATGTGATGAGTGTATTCTTGGTTGACAACTTGAATCTCCATGGGTTGCTGACCTGAATTATTTCCTGAACCACTGCTTCCGTAATGTAGAGAAGCCACACTCCCAGATGGATCACTTCCTCTATCGGGGTCTTGTTGACTTTGCGAGGACAGATTTGTACTACCGAGAACATAGTCGTATGCGCTAGGATTAGGTGAAATATTATGTGACTGCTGCGACATGAGTGATGGAACTGGACTTGATTGTTGAGATGTCAGCGGAAGGTAGTTGTACCCTTGCGGTTGTTGTTGATGATGATGCTGTTCAGGAGGAGGATTCACATAATACTGATGCTGTTGTTGCATAGTTTGAGAAATGACTGATGAAGATCCGTGGTACTGTTGTGAATGCTCGGGTATGACTTTTGGTTTAGGGTACACAATCACATTTTGCTGCATGGATGCAGGACCGCGACCGTGATGTTGATGATGTGAGTTGTGGTGATACATTTCTGGACTTAGGGCAGGTGGTGACTGATGATTTGGAGGGACAATGGCAGATGCTGACGCTTTAACAATAATATTCCGTCCATGGGAAAATTGGCCTTGACTACCTGCCACAGGAACATGCACCGTAACAGGCAACGACGAATGAGAGTGAACATAATCCATCGAGCTGGGAGAGCCGACGTTGCTACTCCCTGCAGCTGCCGCCACACTTGGGGTTTTTGGACCCGGGCTCATAATAATTTTACGGTCCAACTTAGTCTCCAGATTAGACGTCGTGGAAGCACTGACAATAACTGATTTGGTGTTGGTGACTGCGGCTTTGGGTGTCATGTTTGGTGTAGAGGAATTTTTGGCCTTTTTCCCCTTTGGAGGAGCCGGTGACTTGATGATACTTCGCGCTTTACTACTGTTAGTACTAGTACTACTGCTGGCACTGCCGTCTTGTCTTGCTTCCTCGTCAATCTGTTGTTGCTGTTGGGCCGCTTTCTTTGTGCTCTTTCGTCTTTTCGTAGGTGGTTCCCCAGGTTGCGAGGCTGAGGTTGCTGCTTGAGCATTACTGCTTCCGGCTGCCGCAGCCGCCCCACTCGCTCCCGGCTTTAGGGGATTGTTAATGTCTCCGTTAACAAATAGATATTTGTGTACATTTTTCACATGTTTTCGTCTATTAGAACGATCACGGAACTTTTTCCCACAAATATCACACAGATACGGCAACTCATTTGAGTGTAACAGCATGTGATTTTTCAAACTTTCTTTGTAAATAAATGACTTGCCACACAGCTCACAGGTATACTTTTTGTCTCGTGTGTGAGTGCGCAAATGTGCTTTAAGATTGTTTTTGAATAAAAACCCTCGATCACAGTGCTCACACTTAAAATTTCCCTGGTTTTTACTATCTTTCGAGCTATCACTTCCTCCATCACCTGAATTTACAGTACTATTGGGACTGGTGCTATTTATTGCACTAGGTAATCCTACTGGGAGAGGGTTTCCTCCCCCAACGTTATCCTTGCTATTGTTGTTGTTATTCATTTTCTCAGCCTCTTCAGGGTGCTTTCTTTTGATGTGGTAGCGCAGATTCACACGTTTCGAAAATCCACTCGGACAAAAATCACAAGGAAACTTTTTCGGATTGTCACTATGAATTCTCATATGCTGGCGAAGATTTGCCTTGACGCTGAACTTCATGCCACATTTTTCACAATCATGTGTCTTTTCCGGAGGCTTGTGGGACGCCAAATGGGAATCTAGACTTCCTCTGAAAAAAAATAAAACAACATTTGTTAAGCTTAATTACACAGGACAATATTTTCTATATATTTCTATATCATTAATTATCTGAATGCATTAATATGCGTCATGTCATAACAAGCAGCAGTATTCTTGTCATATTCAGAAACAACTTGAAATCTTCAAAAAGGGTGAACGCATTTTTGTCGTGATGTTGGGATGCAAATCAAATTGATGGGCGATCAACTTGAGATTGAAAAAATACAAAAAAATATGCTCATTTTATTCTACGTCATTATCAAACAACACAGGCACGTAGTTTTCCTCCTTCTAAAACATTAGTTGTATTCATTTATTATCATTCAAGGCACAATGAAAAATGACGGTCCAGTCCAGTGGTAACAAAACTCGTTTGAAATGGGGTTTCTGCTTATCGCGATTCATAACGTAACAAACCATACTACATAACTAACTAACATGCAATCCCGTAAAAAAGGCGAACTGGCTTGTCAATGCTCCTAACCAAGGCTCCTCGTCGTCTCTAAAATGTATTACATGAAAAGGTAATAATTGTATCGCGAAATTCAACTTGCTTAGTACACTCATCTGTAAATACCAAAAAGTGAAATATTTTTGCTGTAGAATTAACAGAAAGGACCCCTCCTCTTGCTTGGTGGCTACACCAGAAAACCCAGTACTCAGCACATATATCTGTATTAAGCCATTAAGAACTGCTTTCATGTTAGTGACAAAATCATTTTAAATAATTCTGAGTTCAGGCACGAGCGAATGAAAATCATGTAACTCAAGATTCCCTGTTTAGTTAAGTGTGTCGTCGTGTGCAACGTTTCGTTACTGGTTCGACGTCTGTAAAGAGCAGTAGCACCACTATTGCTTATTATTATTATTTTATTATTATTACACACAGGTTGGTAGGAACAAAGTCACTTGCCGTACTGCATTGTATTGTAAAGCTGTAATATAATACTCCTTGTCTACTTTCACTCTTTGCAGCAAATACTGCAAGCAACAGAATGCTTCTTATAATAATTAAAACAGTTCGTTTTAACAGCATTGCTGATGATGAAGAGGAAAAATAAAAATTAGCAAAGTTAATCTTTACAAAAAGGGTAAACGTCAAACGTGAGTGGTTTTTGCCGTAAAGTCTCCTCTTCTAAATTAATTATAATTACATTACGAAAATGTTTGCAATGATAAATAATTCAATTTACAATGAGTTAACAATGAGATACAACCATTTCGTGTGGTCAATAGAATATATGCCTCCTGCACTTTTCGAATTGCTTATTTTGTTGGCTTAATTGAACGCATCAAAAACTATTTAATTTCTCTAATGAACGTAGCATTTCGCAGAACTACAGATTTCCAATATGAAAATTCAAAACCACATAGCTAATAGATTGTGCACACCGTAGTTAATATTTTTTGTTACAAACATATTAGACGTTTTATTTATTACGCTCTCGTCGAACCGCACATTATTATGAATGAAGATATTATTGCAACAAAAGAGAGAGAGGGAGAGGGGTAAGCCACGTGGAGAATATTGCGCGCACAGACACAATCAGGTTGATCATGTACGACTTGTGCTCTTTATAGCCTACAAGAAAAAAAAGATGATTGTGATTGTGATCATCCAAAAGGTATATTTAATGCTGCTCAAGTTTCTCTTTCGTGGCTCTTGTCAGATTATACAAACTGATGCGAGCATACAAACCAATCACAGTAAAACTTTTTTTTCAAATAACTGACGCTCTGCTAGATTGAACCTCCACTGAAGTATGGTATGTATAGGCAATTATTTCGTTACAAAAAAACGCTTTATCAATTGGAACACAAAAAAATTAACAACTGTATTGCTGTACGTTCGTGTAAAATCCAAATATTAATTAGATATGGGTGGAGTGAAATGCTGTTTCTTCAAAATCAATATCATTATAAAACATTGAAATAATAATATTTTACTATTATTGCTATTTATGGAATAATCTATGCTTACTTAAGCAAGCATCACACACCTGTGATTGTTTGGATCGCTTCTGTGCTTCAAGTAAGTTCGTCGACGGTAGCGACGCTCTCTCTAATATGCTGTAATGACGAGTGACCGAGGGATGGGAATGGAAAATTTTAAATAATTTAGTTCAATGTTTTACTTATTTACTTGTCGACTACTTCTTTCCCAACCGAAATTAGTTAAATGCTGGTGCTGGGTCAAGATTCAAGACAAAGGTCGCAACTTGCGACTCGTAACGCAATAGCAAGCTGTTATTTAAAAAGGAAGGAAGATATATTGATACAACCATCAACCATTAACAACCACACTATTTTATAATTATTAACGTTTCAACACTATCATCCATACAAAATATGTCGTACATCGGGTGCTATACTATTACTAATGTTACAGCACATCTCTTCCATTACTGCACGTGGATACCCAAGCATGTTCTTTTATGATTGCCTCCAGTCCATAAAACATTGTGTGACCGACCACTGCACAAATGACCAAAAAAATTCCACTCCAACATAGGCCGTGTGTCTGCTTTTCATTCTTGCACATAATCTTCCATCTTACCAAAACATTTTTGTAATCATGAACTCTTAAAACATTGCAACCTCAGAAAGATTATACATATAGGTAGAAAAAAACAACGTAAATCAACCGATTTGTGTGAGTGACATTTCTATTTTTTGTTTGCGACTCGTCGGTCCCCACCGAGTCGGCAGTCATTTCACAATACTTGTTTTGTAAATTCATGCTGACTATTTACTTGCTTTCTGTGAAATTGTTTTAAATAAATAATCAATGAAACGTTAATTGCGAAACTTGAAGCGTCAAACACATCTTACATACTTTTACAGTGATACATATGCAGATTCCCCCTCGGAAGACACTTTCTTTGATTTGGCAAGAATAAAATCAGTCGTTCAAATGTTGATGCCATATTATATTTCACGTACATGTTTTGTCACATATAGTAAAACTGAGGAACTGTACGACAAGTTGGTGATAGTGATAATGAATCGACGGTGGAAATTGAGTCGCATAAACCTGTTAAACAAAGGCACACATACAACATTACAATGCTATTCATTCAGAGCCACTTCAGAGCCAGATAATCTAAAGTTCCATGTTTACTACTGCGGTGCTCTTAAAAAACAGGACGGAAATATGAAAATGTGCAACCACAATACGTATGCTTTAACTGATGAGTAACCGTTCGTGGTACATTGCCTGCAATTCAATATCTTTCTCTTTCTCGCAGGATTTAATCCCCCTTTTTGTATGTAACATAATATTGTCGACGACTTTGTGCGTTTTCAGTTTTCAGGCCATTCGCATCGTGAAAACGACCATTGTCATCACGACGTATGCATGCATATATGTATGTAAATACATGTGCATTTAATATGTTCGTTTTTCGTTAGAGATCACAGTCGAGTCGCGAGGCTGCATGAATGTGTGTTGTTAGGCCACACTATTTCTCTCAACTCTCAACAATCCTAATAGATAATTTAATCATCATGAAATAATCATGAAATATAGTGTTCTTGGTTGGCTGACAAAGAGACTTCTTGGTCGGTTGGCTTGTTGAGATGACTCATAATTTCTACTGAAGCAGCGAAACACACCACATTTAACACAACGCCAGTAACTAGCACAAATAGGCTGGTGACGCATGGATTTTTCTTTAAACATTCAGCCATCCCTTGATTGTTGTGTTGCGCGCTTTTGTTTTTGTTGTTGTTGACCGTGAGTGTGAGTAATGCGCTATAATACTACGAATGCTTTGCAAAACGAACAAATCTCTCTTTATATTCCGCTCATCCTTTATACCACAACGCACAAGATGATTAAATTGCTGATTTATTATTAATATACATTTCATTCATGGTTAAAATATTAGAGGAAAACCATATGCCTAATTATTATTACTATTATTATACATGTCTGTGTGTACATTTTTAGACAAGGGATTTTGTCTTCTTAAATAAGTTCATTTCGCTGAATGGCAACGTTTGATCAAATATAATTATAGCCTGTGTATGGATAACGTAGTATTGATATCTAACGATGAATCCATAATATATGTTCGTGAATACATGTTGGAAAATCAGAGCAGACTATGTGACGCAAGAGAGCAGTCAACGACAGAACACCTGTGTGTATTTCAACTCAATGACATTTGCCAAGAAGATTCTACGTCTCATTTTAGTTTATTATTATTACCTGCCACCACACAACACAAAGTTATCATCATCATAAGGAACGATGAGGACCAAACCAACTGGTTGTGTGTGTCTTTCTTGGCTAGTTATAGCATCAAACACATTAACATAGATATTGTTGTACACAGAAAACTTTTCCAATCTTCTTTTGTCTGTTGGGCAGGTGCATAATAATGCGCAGCAGTCATCATCCGTTTATATAGTACATATGCCGCATCACCATACACATATTTTGTGTATGGATGTATAACGTAGTTTAAAAAAGCTGATTTCATGCAGATCAACATTTTTTTCTGAATGGCCGTAACTAGCATAACTACAATGATTGAACTCATGGCAAGAATGTTTGATTAGAATGGAATTTTTTTGAATAATACTTGGTTTGGGCCGTTCCCTCTTCTGTGAAAAAATCTACTAGAACAAAAAAGTTCCTACTATGTAATGAAATATGAAGCAAACGACCAACACCGTACGATGCAGCAGCAGCAACTATGTTTTCAGACATTTCAGCTTACAGAGTGTTGCGTCATCATCATCAATATCTCTACTCATATACACATTGTATCAGGACACGTACATAGACAACATACACACATACATTCCATTTCACGGCTTATATAATAATCCTGTTATTTTTCTCGTTCCACTTCTTTGTACAGCGAAAGAGGAAA
>JAHZNE010003707.1:0-22903 GCA_027744055.1 Callyntrura sp. NNG-2020
TTTTCGGGGAAAGGAAACTTTTCTTCGTTGACAGAGCATCATCACCACCACCGTACCAGCGGCACTGGTTCCCCCTTTTTTGAGGGTTGGCTGCTTTCATGTGCAATCAGCTGGGCAAAAAAAAGGAGCTGCGAATTCATTGTCATTGCCACGGGAAACGTGATCGCGACTTTGGTGTACAGTTTATACAGGAGCGCTGTTGGTGGTAGGAGTTGAAATAAGATTGTTTTTTTTTTGGATATTAAAGCCCGAGTACTTTGTAGAGTTCCGGGTGTAAGGGGGAAAGAGAATCTATCGTTGAGGGAACAGAAAATAAGAAAGTAATTAAAAGTGTGTGCTCTTTAAACGGGGTTGTTGTGTCCTTTCTTGTAGCAACAGCAGTATTGCTCCTCTACTGTTTGTTGTCTTTGTGGCGCCCTAAAAACATAAGTCTGCACTCCTGCTGTTGTTTTCTTCGGTGGTGTCAGCTGTGTTCGTCTGTTTTCTATTTGTTTTTTTTTTGAGATAAGATATGCAAGAAGGCGGATGGATGTTGATGCTACAGAAAGAGGTTAAAACGATTGTAAAATAAAATCATTACGCGTTGTACGTACGTTTGCTCTGCAATTTCCTCATAACTTGAAGTGACATAGCTACATAGTAGTAGCCAAGTTTCAGAGTGTGTATCAACAACATCTGACATCCTTCCTTTTCCACACTGTCTTACCAGCGCGGAGAGAATTTTACCAAAGCTGGGAGAACCGTTGAACGTCAAGGTAAAAACAAATGGCTTCTTGTTTGGCGTGATTTCCGTTCGTAGATAATTAAGTATCATTACATTTGTTTTTATTTGGAATATTAAGTGTACCACATTATGTACATCTGCTCCCCTGTTATGTTCTAAAAATCCCTGCTTTTCTTGTATGTCTTTTGTCCGGGTGTCTGGTAGCTTCTGTTATGTATTATATTTCTCTGATGTTGGATGCGTGTGTGTTAACCTAAATTATAATTCATAAGTACACGTGTGTCATTTTTATGGCTTTTAGTATATCAACCATGGTCATATCTCAATAAATATCCTTTTGAAAATCGTTATTCCATCAATATGCCAGTTTTTTGTTCGTTTATAAGGAGTCTGGGTAGTAGTAACTGATCAAATTAAATGGCGTATATTACATTCGCTTCATACGGGCAAAAATATCAAAATAGAGATGACTTACCCTTCTAGGTCATCGGTCACCCTCATTTTCAAATAAATATGTCTACAGCAGGTGCCTACAAAGCCTAACATTGAACATGAAAATAGTGCTAGCTCGGCTGCTTTTGTTTTTAGTGGTTTCTGCATCAGTCATTTCTATCCTTCACACGTCCATTTCCATGGCCCCTTGTTGCCTTGGCAGACAGACACAGAGAGGCAAGAAGTAAGAAAGGATATATAGAAAACGTAGAGAAAGACGAAGACGACTAATATAGACGACGGCCTACCCAATTTCTATAGGGAAGGCAAAGTAGAATCCATCCCTGGGTGGTAGTAGTAGCAAGTTCCGTGCCACTGCCACTTACTTCTCCGTATCCTGTTTTGCTTCATATTTTATCAGCAACCAGCCAGCATAGCAGCGGCAGCAGCAAAATAGCATTTTGCTAGTCTGGAACGGACCTGGTTGAAGGTCACCATAGCCATCATCCTAATCCGGGCTGTAATAAAAATGCCTGCATCAAAAAATAGCTGCTACACTTATTATTGCTTGCAAGAAAGGAATACCTTCCCATTCATAACATTTCTTTTTCTCCGCACACAAAAATACTTTTCCATTGAAGCAAATGTACCACTACTGCCGCAACGGCAATATACTGCTCGGAATTTCCTTTTGGACGTGGTATCACCGCCACCTCCATTTCTTGATTATTATATACACTGGGATTTGGAAATGAAACTAGAGGGATTTGAAGGTAAATGGTGGTGGGCCACTGCCATTGCCACCGGAACACTTCCATGATTCCATACGTACACAAAACTTTTTATGGCGATAGTTACTCCTGATAACCTATTTACAGAGCCTAAAAGTACAAGAAAAGAGAAACAAAGACGCTCTATATACTATGCTGCTTTATATACTCCATTGGCTGTGTAGGGCCATTTTTAGCCAGACCCTCTTAAATCAAATAAATGTGTAAATACCGTTAACAGTTACTAAACGCCGTTTACATTTACATTGCCACATGGCAAGTACACTTTATGTAAAAATATACCCCACAACATGCAAGGGTGACCACACGGATTTTTTTTTGTGCGCGGAAGGGAATTTATTCGTCATTCCAGTTGTTGATGGAAAACCAGTATTTGCATTTTGCAATGCCACCACCTAAGAATTCACCAACCAATGTCATTGGTAACTTTACCTTACCCTGTCATTATCTCCAAAAGTCATGAAAAATGCGCGCTATAAAAGCCACGTCTTCGTGCCAGATAAAAATATTTTGACGACCAACAGCAACGACAGAGGGGGATCTTTCTGCTGAAAAAAAATCTATTCGCAATTACAAGGATGCCGTTTTGTTTCTCACTTCCTGAATATGTATCATTTTATTTTGTACCAGTTGTTGTTGGAAGCATACGATTAGGTAATCAGTAATAAGGATAATACTATAACACAAAAAATACAAAATCCACGTCGTCATCGTAATATTCACTGATGGCGTCTTGATGCTGATGCTGAAGTGTTGAAAACAGGGAAACAGTATTCCCATTTACTCTCTACCGTTCACAGTATCCCTGTTAGACGTTGCATGGTGGCCAATTTCTGTGTACTGGGGTACTCCTGTTTAATCTAAAATCACTTTCAAATTCCTAGTCAAGAAATTAATTTTAATCAGTCATTTACAATACAAACGATTATCTACTACATTAGTCGTCGTCGTGGTTATAGTTCATCACGTCACGATACGTAACTAACGTAATATAACGATAATAGTGGTGGAACGCAAAAAAAAAACATGTACGATATTTGATGACGGTGATGATGGTATATAAGTTGATTGTTAATGCAACTCTTACCTAAAAAAATATTATTGCCTCATCGTCAGCAAAGCTATTAAGGAACCAGAGAATTTGAGCTTTCGTACGTATCACAATTAGCATTGTAATTCTTAATTATCATTTTTCATCGACTTAACTTCGTCATCGTCGTCGTCGTCGTCGTCGTCGTCATTTGTTAACAAAGCCCACATAACACACGCAAACACTCTATGCTCAGTCGCACTGCGCGGTGTGCGTTTGTGCCTCGTCGTCATAAAAATGTTCTATTAAACTTTATTGAGGAATTCCTCTCCCCTCTCCCTCTCAATGTTTTTCAAGGGAAGTAGGTAAGCAGGTAAAATAATAATGATTAGTGGTAAAACATTTTTAAAAGAAGCATGAAACCTAAAATAAACTGTGCAAAACTTGAAGTAGCATAAAAAGTAAGCCCCCCTCGAGAAGGATATGCAGGCAAATCTGGTATACGTGTGTGTGTGTGTGTGCATGTGCATTTACCTAAGTGCACAGGTGTATGTATTTAACATGTACACAGTAAAATAATAATAATAATAATAATAATAATAATAAAAGTAAGTGGTTGGTAATTAAATGGTAGTGGTGGTGGTAGTAGTAGTAGCTGTGTAGTATTACTAAAACGTGCAAATAGGCAAGCACGTAATAGACAAATATGTAAAGAACGTAATACGGTAAGCGAACAACATTATTACGTTGATTCATTATATTATCTTATCATTATATATATATTTTGCAGAAAAGGAGGCAATTAAGATTAAACAATATTTCTTTCTTGCCTTGCTGTTCCTCAACAACTGAACATCACAGAGATACATAAACAACATTCATTTTTAATACGCATGATGCAGGTCATTTGTAAGATTATCATTTCATAGGCAGTTAACTAACAAGAAAACTCCTTCAAGGGCTACATCGTAAAAACAGTAATGTACAAGAGTGATCACATTTTTAAAAAAATCGTCTGGTGCAACCAAAAACTAAACCTTCAACTAGCAGGTTGTGGACGGGGACTACGGAAGATTTTCCAGGAAAAACGGCATTTTCCCCGAATTTCGCCAAAAATACTGACACTCGCTTTGAGAGGCCCCACCGACGGGGTTTCCTTGTAAGAAAATGTACACATACACACACACACAGGGGGAGAGAGAGGAACCTGTTATATTCTGCTTATCAGAGTGATCCTGTCTGATTCTGATTGTCTGATCATTTTTAGTCAGGATCAGGTTACGAGGACCAGGCCAGCCAAACACGATAAAAAAAATCAAAGATGCAGTAGAGCACCAGAGCAGTACAACACACAACATCAGCATTGAAAACTGCTCACTCATAATCACTCCATTAAAAAGCACAGAGGTGCTGCTACTGCTTTTTATTATTTTTTTTAAATCTGTGTGTGGTTGAGCTTGAAAGCTCTCCTATAAGCTATACTAAAGTTGTTGTGTCAGCCACGCACACACAAAACAGAGTAGTAGTGGCCCTATTATTTTTACGGCTCGTTATTCTGCATTTTGTGTGTACACGTACACATTTTATTATTTATTTACACAATACCTAAACGATCGCTAAATGACGAGAGAATTATTACAATGCTTTTTTGTGCAAAAAATTATGTTTCGCTAAAAGTTCATTAATAATAGGGAAACGCCAGCAGAGAACAGGAGTTACTTTGCTAATAATGTTATATAGAGCAAAAGCCCAAAACACAGACGTATAAACTGCAAAGATGTTATTTTTTGCGTAGCTCTCTACACACAGGCATACACTTTATTGCTGATTTTATCATTTTTTTCTAGTTATTTCTCTTTGTTGCTGTTTAAATTTAACGCGCCCAATAACAATCTTCAACGTTTGTGGGGTGTGCACATATAAGTGGAGGGGAGAGGGAAAATTGATGGTGACGACGTTGTCGTTAAAAATTGACTTGCTACAACTTATAAACACAGGGTGATTAGTGGCAATAAACAGGCGCACTCACGCAGCGCACTTACAGCAGCACCAAACGTACACACATACACATAAGCATGATGATGGAAGGAATGAAAAAAAAAGTAACAACACATTGCCTGCACATATTTATTATTGTTTTGTTATTTATTTTTGTTGATATCATAGTCCAGTGACACAAATAATAAGAGTAACTACAACAAACAACATTAAATAAAAGTGATAATGGCAATAATTCCGTTTTATTGGATTACTTTGCTCTGCTGCTGCTGCTGCTGCTGCTCTCCTTCTCACATGTGGGGGTTGGTACACCGGAGTAGTTTCACTTCTGCTGCGCTGGTGGTATATGGTATGGCACGCCATTACTCACAATTATTGTGTGTTGTTGTCCATTAAAAGTTAAGAGTCATCATCATCATCATCATCATCATCAGGCAGGCAGGC
Source organism: Callyntrura sp. NNG-2020 (assembly GCA_027744055.1). NCBI lineage: Eukaryota > Metazoa > Arthropoda > Collembola > Entomobryomorpha > Paronellidae > Callyntrura > Callyntrura sp. NNG-2020. Next base: position 5,420 of record JAHZNE010003707.1, read on the forward strand.
AGGACTACATGGCGGCGTGAATATCTATTTTTACGAAGTGGAGGTAGTAAATATAGGAACAAATGAATGGCGAAATCGCATCTCCGCAGCCACACACGTTATTAATCCCGTTGACCACGACGTTTACTGGTAAAGCAGATTACGACGAAAAAATGGAGTAAAACGTCTCCTCCGACATTCGGCGATGTCTTAATACTGTCGTTGTCAATGACACAGTTTTCTGCACCGCTGCGCGGCTTGGTATATCGTAGCGTAGTTAATAATTCCTTCAATCAAACTACTAAAAGGATCGTAATCATCATCCTCCTCTCTCCAAGCCGCTTCCAGAATTCCTCTACATCATCGTCGTCCTATCATATCCCTCATACACACAAAAAAAGTGGGGTTTCCTCGAAAAAAAAATATACACTGACTGTTGTGACCCTATTCTGCGGTAAGCTCCCCCCAAAAAAAGCCATTTTTTCCCGAATGCATCACCCGTTCTGGCTTCCACTGGAGACTTTACGATAATCTTCTTACAAGTTTCGTGGGGAAAGTATTAGTTACAGTAACCTATGTCTTCTTGATCGAAATACATGCACACACGAGTTTTTTAATAGCCAAAACTGTTATGTGCCTTGGCTGTAAATCAAGTGGTATTCTGATGGCACGTTGCCGTATAGTCGTCTGCCTTTTGCCCTAATAAGGACGGTTATATGGCTGTATATGCAACAAAGCCCCCAGTATTGCTCAAAGATGCAAGAGAGGAGAAGATGGTTGGTGTTGCCCATACATAATTAGCTTCACTTCACAACAACCAATGCTGCTGCTGCTGCTGTAATTTGCACACTCACGCTCCCTCGTAGAGCTCTTAGCTCGGTTGGCATACTAAAAACTCTCGTGCAAGTCAGTAAAATACATATAGGGAGCCGTTTTACCTCTCTCAAATCCCTCTTGCATTTCTACATCCCGTGTTCTTCTTGGCCTTTTTTTTTCTCTGTACAACATCACTCCACTTTTGAACGTATATATCCACGTACGCGGTGGTGCGGTATGTTGGCGTAATAGTAACAATAAAGTGCAGGTGGATTTTTTGTACAGGTGTATCATACCATCAATCCTCATATATCACACATCCTATCATCCTCATCCAAACAGCCAAGTTATAAAAAGAACAACACCGAGGATTAAATTACCAATCAATCTACTCATCTGCCTGGCATGCAGTTAGTCAGTTAGTAGGTTTTTTTCTCGTTTGCTTTTATCAGTCATTCACTTTATTTTTTTCACAGCGTCATCATTTTTCATTCATCAGCATTATTATTATTATTATTATTATTATTATCGTCATCAACAACATCGCTGTAGTGACTAACGTTACAGGGTTAGAGCAGCAGCAGCAGCAGTTCGTTAGTCAAAGAATGAAAAGGACTGAAGACAAGCTGTATATATTTTTAAGCGGGTTGAAGCAGCAGCGCGGCGTGCAAGATTTTTTGATTATTATTATTATTATTACGAAAGATTGAGTAAGTGCAAGCAGAAAGTAACGCAGCAGCGCCGTTGTAGCGTAACCAAGTAAATATCGGGACTTGCGTGGCGTCGCACGCGTCTTTGAGAAAAAATGGAAGATTTTTCATTTTCTGAAAATAAAACATGTTTTTATACGAAAAAAGAGCATAAATTTATTTGTCACTAAAGCCTGTAATTTCTTGGGTTGGTATATGGTAGGGTGGATGGATGGTGGGTTGGTTCGTCGTCGGTGTGAGTTAACCGTTGAAGGGGTGAATGCGCGTATTTTTTTTTTGCTTTCGTTGTCAAGATAACAGCTACGACGCAATGACAACGACAAAGATGATGGTATTGATGATCATGAAGCTTGTCAATGATCCTGACTGACATTTTTTCATCTCAATTTTTTTATTTGGATGATAATAATAATAATAATAATAATAATACTGACAAAAAGTTGATGGTTTCTTTTTTTATAAATTCAATGGAGTGAGACTCAACTCGATACAACTGCATTTTTCTACATTTCTTTGATCACTGTCATTTTTTTTCTATGGATTGTGTTTTCCTCCCACTGGGTTGAGTTGAGAGCAGAGCGTTTGGAGAATTGTTACAGGCGGCAAGGAGGGAAAGTTTAAAAAAATGAGCGAATATGTTGTATGCATGTCTCTGTGTTACCGCTGTTTTTGTTGCTTCATTTGAGATTTACGTTAATTGGAATCGTTGTCATATCAGCAAGTTATCGTTTTGTTTACCACCGCTTTTATCCTTTATTTTTGCCCATTTTTGCACATCCTTAATCGATAACGACGATGATGATAATAATAATAATAATAATAATAATAATAATAATAATAATAAGAGTAATAATGATTTAAAACTAGGTAGGGAGATAACTAATGTTTTTTTTAATTTGTGTTCCAGAAACAAGTTTCGGCTTGAGTAACGGATATCTCTGCACGACTGCTGGGAAAAATTGAAGGGAAAACTGAAATCCGCTATTAAATCTGCGTTTGTAAAAAGAAATTGCCAATCCGTGGAAACTCGAATTTTGTGCCAACTTTAATCTCGCTTTTATCCAATTGCCAACATCAGCGTCGCTATTCAGTACATTCTTACGAGAAACTAGGAAAGAATAAAGATCAGCGTTAACGTATCGACGTGCTTCGAAGATAAAAAAAAGTTTTCAATTTCCCTTTCATGATTTTGTCGTTTCTATAGAAGACGTTTCATTCCAAAGCAAAAATAAGAGTCGTCAGTTGTCAGCCAAGTAAAAAATTTCTATATTCCTACGCGATTTGATTGTATTTGTATTTAGTAAATTGTATTCGGATATTTCGTAGCCAGCAACTTTGCTGTTATCATTGTAATCTTCCAGAAAATACATAATAGTCCAGTCGTAATAACCAAGAGAGTTGGAAAATATCAAAAGAAGGTTTAAATTATATCCGAATAAATCTTTCAAAGGGTTTCTCGTTATTTCCCTTTCATCTCAGCTGCTTTCGGTTGAGATAGAAAAAATAATATTTTTTTGTGAAGCCGTGTTCCCTGTAAGCTATCACCATTGACGAAAAAATATTAAGGGTGGAGGAAGGAGACGTGGGAGTCTGCGAGAAGATGGGGTCGACTCGGAACATTCCTACAGATAAGGTAAGAATCTAAAAACTTTTTTTTTGTTTTGCCAATAAGTTGTTTGCTTTTCCAGGTTTACATACTTCCTCTGCTAATCTTTTCTCCAGCCAAGCCCACACTCTGGGCAACTTGCGAAATTCAAAGAATTTATTAAAAAAAAAACTTCGACTCGTACGCATTCCCGAAAAGAATGTTGAAAAAAAAATCTCTTCACAAAATAGGTCAATGTTTTCCTGGAAGGAAGGTTTAAGCGTAACCACCGCCAGAATTATTCCCTGGAACAAACACAAAATGAATGGGCAGAAAGATAACAAAGTCCACATTTATTTTAGTGGTATTCAACAACACTCAAAAATTTATCCACGTCTGGTCACTGCGATATTGGCAGGAAATCCTAGTCCAGAGGACACGAATGTAGTTTTTTTTACACATCCTATGCACTATTTCTATTTCATTGAATACAGAGCTGTGTCACACAGTCAGAGGGAAACGGTGATGACTCATTGAACAAAACATTTATTTTTATTTCAACAAAATAATAAAAAATAATAACAGTGTAATCATATTGCATGCATACATTTTCTTTACGTCATGGTAACCAACAATTCAACCGCCCACACACTCCCATCATGATTTCCTGTGTAAATGTAACACACACACACACACATTCATATATAAATATTAGTCATATATATATATATATATATATTCCATGCTTCTGTTACGATAATGACAAGATGGAAACCAGCGGTAACCAAACAAAAGTATTTCATGTTCTACATTTTTTTTTCCTGTTCCCTTATCTTTTTCTTTGAAAAAAAAGTAGATGGTCAACCAGTTCATCTTCATTACTCTACATTTATATCCATCTACAAAGTAAAAGTCAGTTTGCTCAGTTTTAAGCATCTCTCATTATTTTCCTTCCATTTATTATTACCAGCTTGGACACAACCAATCATCGCTGTATTTCTTGATAGTGTGTTGTAGATATAGTAGCTAGTAAAAGATATTCCGATTACCTATACATTCTCGCATTCACTTCCAAAAGAGAAAAAAAAAGCTTTAGAAAGACAAACAAGAGAAGTGAGCGGGCTGAAAACGTATTTCCCTAAGAAATACATAATGCTCCAACTTCTTTTCTATCGTCTCTCTGTGAGAAAGAGAGAGGCAGTCAAAGAAAATTGATAAAAAAGGTTATTATATTATCATATCATCCTCATTCTCAGAAGAGATTTCACTCAGGTTCACGCATTTCACGCAATACAAGACACAAACAGCCATGAACGATGATAAATATCATGATAATGGTCAACAGCCGCAGGAGCACGACATGTAATCATCTCTACCATAATTTTAGTCTGCCTATTTTTCAGCGTCTCTCTCTCACACAATTTCTTTGAACTCTGGACGCTTCTCCAGCGAAACGTACTCACAAAAGAAAAAGGAGGAAAACAGCTTTTCAATTGTAAGCCTCTCGCCGTTCCCAGAGCACACCAGCTATTGGAATAACAACAACAGCCACATTAACTGCTGGGTTTATTATTATTATTATTATTATTGCTTGTGCATTTTTCGCATGTCATTGCCATTTCGGACTGCCATGTAATATTATTTTTCTCTTATGCACGAGCACGAATGGCACGATAGACAGACATCATCCTTCTTCTTTTTTTTACATCGGTCGGTATTTAAATATAACAAAGTTGCCATCCATCCATCCCTTCTCTAAGCTGCTGGCGTTCCATCGTCGTCGTCGTCGTCATCTTCTCAACGACAACGACAAGTCGACAACCAACGACGACTGTATGCCATGATGATGATGATGATGGGGCTGAATTTAAGGAGGAGGAAGTACAAAGAATAACTTAATCATCTTTTTCTTTTTAAACTTTGTAAAGTTTATAATTTTTTACGAGCTTGTTTGCTTCTCTCGATGGAACAGTTTTATGTATGATATTTAAGTTATAAATGCGCACTTACTTACTTGTACATCCTTTTGACGACGATGACGAGGAGGATGAGTAATGTATAGCAAAACAGCATGATTTTTCTGCACGTTCAACTCTCAACTTTTGCTTGTTTATCATCATCATCATCATCATCATCATCACTTTTTCAGGAAATGGACTTTTTACAGTTGATCACGATGAGTCCATGTGCTCGCGTAGGTCTGCTTGTAAACATGTTGCTGCTAATACGAGGAGGATGGATATTTCTGCCGTTTTTTTAAAAGTAAATAAGGAATAGTGTAGCAGTATAATATGTACCTAATTATTACGATAAGCACTCCATACTCCTCCAAAATAATCCATAGGCGCATCAGCTGCATTTACTATTGACAAATTACAAGTGTGCCTCTTTGTGTTTCTGTGTGTGTGTGTGTGTGTGTGTGTGTGTGCCGTGGCAAAAATGTTGCAAGTTTGACAACTTTTTTTCTCTCTCTCTCTCGTTTGCCCCTAACCACCAACGGCGATCCTCTTTTCTTTTGACGAGACTGGGATACATAATTTGATGAGAGGATTGTAATCGTGAGGATGATGGCATCATCATCATCGTCATTCCCTCTCATTATTATGAAGGCTGCTCCTCTTTTACTTCTTTTTGCTGAGGTTGTTATAGTTATGCTGTTGGTTGCAGAAAAAATGCGCTGTCCTCGTGCTTCGCTACCACTATATAAAGCCTCCTACTCCGGCGCGACCACTACTACTACTACTACTGTTGCTGGGCTGCTCCTCTTCATTCCCAATCCTTTGATCTTTCCCTGATTTTGATTTAAATTTGTTTTTTATGCAGCTGTCGTTGTCGCTGTGACAAAAAAAATTTCAAGCAGCTTCTTTCAGTATTGCGGTTGTTTTGCTGCTTGTGTGTGTGTGTGTGTGTGTCCCTAATGTAAATTGATAGAAAGGCACGGCATGGAAAATTATACGTACGTAGTCGTCAGGGTGTAGGTAGAGGCGGAGAGGCGATGAGGTTGAAAAATTTCAAAATTGCTGTGATTCACGGGAAACGGATTGAAATTTATGGGCGACAAAATATATATATAGGCAGCACTTGCACTGCTTTTGAACATTGGCAATATGTACATACCTAAAAAAAAAGTATGTGCCTAGTTATTTAAAAATGAGGCTGACGAGATTATTATTATTATTATTATTATTCTTATTATTATTAGAATGTGACGTGTATTAATCGAGATACACATCAGGGAGAGAGAGAGAGAGAGTATATGTGTGTGCGTATGTCTCTCCGTGTTAAGGAGAGTCGGCCGGATATACAAATTTCATTAGAAATGCATTGTAAATAAATAAATAAATAAATGGCGATAGAGCGTAATAAATGTGGAGTAATGGGACGGGGCAGAGTTTTGGGTGGAGGATTTTTTTGTGGAATAATGTGTGTTAAGAAATGAATGAATGAATGAATGCTGAATAGAATTACAATTATTTTAGGTTTACTGTTGTTGTTATTGCGCTATTATGACAAAAAGGGATAACTATCCTCCTCACCATGCACACACACATTTAGGGATATAGAGAGATATTATTACTTATTATTATCCAACTTGACTCTACATTTTCTTGGAGTGGCATTTGATTCAGCACGCCGCAACCACCATCGTTGTCGTTGGTTCCGCTCATATGCGGATGAAATGGTGTACATTTTGCAATTGCAACGCATATTTACTATACCTGTCCCATTTTTCGCGTTTCTTTTGATGCCGCTGCTCGTAAAACCCAATTTGCCATGCCCTGACAGGGGAATTTTGGAGGGGTATCGTTGTGTAAGTTTGTTCGAAGTGTGTAGTAAGGTCGACATTTTTTTGCCACAGATAGAGACAGTGAAGCTGGTCAATGTTCAATAGCTCGTCGCAGAGGGCCAGGCCACACACAGAGAAACAGGGAGACAAACGCACGGGGATTACCCATACAATATAGGGACAGTCGTTGGTAACCAAGTTTACGTCAAACAAACGAACGGCAAGAGGTCTCCAAGCATAAAGTTGTAAAGGAGATCTGTGTGTGTAATATGGGATGTACCTGCTGCTATTTTTTAAACTTTTATAAAAAAAATTATTCGGCAAAATGGCTTCATAAATATAAACTGCTGCCATTGCCACTGCAAAGAAAACGAATAAAGTAAAAAAAAAAGTTGAAAAAGTTGGAGATCCCGGTGCTACTTACTAGCAGAGATGGTGGTGGTTGTGACAACTGCAAAAACTTTTTGCAGTGATCATGACGATGATGATTATTTTAAAGGCGTAAAGCCAATTTTGTGGAGCCTTTTTTCATGTATGTAGTAAGCAGTATGTCGGTGCTATGTGTGGCTCACTTTTGAGAGTGACGATGATGACGACGGATGAGGAAGAAAGAAGCTAACGGAAAGTTTGGAATTTGGAATTGGAAAACAAACTTTACATTTTATCCACCCCACCGCCGCCATCGTCGTTGCCGCCCCGCTCTACAATTTTTGATGCTGTTGCTGCTGCACTTTCCAAAGCCCAATTTTTATGAGGACAACGGTGATGATCATGATGATGCGCGTGTTTTGGGTGCCATGTTGCTGCTGCTGCTGTGGTAGCAGCAGCATAGCGGCCATAATGCTACCACCGTTTTTTATTACTATTATCATTATTATTGTCATGGTTATTATTATTATTACATTTTACTTTTGTTACTGCTGCTGTAGCAAGATGTGTGTCATCATTTATATATCATTCCTTTGCTTCACACACTTCGCGTCTGCTACTACTGTTACCATTATGAAAATTTTTGGGGGCTTCACATCATCATCATCATCATCATCATCATCATCATTCGTCGTTGTCATGATCATCGTGTGATGCAGCTTCCAAAAAAGCGTGAGCCACACTCTCCGTTTCCCGTAAGACAAAACAAAAAATATAAAACTGCAAGTGCATCATTTTATTTACATAATGTCCTCCCTTTTTGCATCCCCTCATCAATTTTAAACAACAGCCATCAAACTTGTAATATAATAAAAGCGCTGTAGACAAATAGAGGAAATACTGCTACTACTACCTTGTTTTATTTTCCTCGCCTCCTTTATTTTCCTGCTGTACACGACACTACATGGTACTACGTACGCTGGTACTTTTTGAAAGCTGTTGTCTGCTACTCTGATGATGTGGGTGCCCCTACTTGAGATTATCCTCAATATTGCGAAAGCACCAAGAACAAAATGCATTGTCACCGAGTTGGTGGCTTTTGTTTCATAAATGACATAATGATGAGGATGAGGATGATGGCGAAAGAATGCCAGTCCAAGGGATATACCTATACGGAGCAAAAGCAATAAAGTAACATCTCTCTAGAATGGTATTTGGTATTTGTGTGCGGTATGGTTGCTAATGGGACTGCTGGTATACAGTATCATCATCATCTTTGGTTCACGTTCTCATGGTAACATTGGATGTTGACGATGATGATGATGATGATGATGATAGTGAGGGGAATGCTGCTGCTGGTAGTCAAATGTGAAACAAACACCGTTTCTTACGGCGGTGGCAGTGGGAGGAGTAGCTATTTTGGATGGAAAAGGCCATATTTTAAGGGAAAACAACAAGATAGAAGATAGGAGATTATGGTACGATCACACGGAGAGAGAGAGAGAGAGAGAGAGAGAGAGAGGTAATATTATAATGAAGTAGCAGTAGGCAGTATAGCTGCCACAGTCAATAATAACAACAAACAACACGGCACAACCTTGCTAAAAAACACATACTGTGTACTATACTTACGAGCACTCTTGTTTCTCTCTCTCCCTGTGTATGTCTCTCTCTCTCTCTCTCTCTGGGAATTTATGGTGGATGGGAACAAGGGAGTTGATAGAGCCATCTTCGTATCACGACTACCCCAGCAGTAACGTAAGGAATGTACTCCAAAAAATAACACCGTGGAGCAGCAACAACGTCGCCTGACATGACATTTTCACATTTTTAAAGCTTTTTTACTCGTGCTACTCCGGCTGTTTTTTTTACTAAAATGTAATAATGATAAAACCCTTTAGTAAAGAGAGGGAGAGCAAGTCAAGAAAATATGATACAAGTGGAAAAAGGAGCAGAATAGTGGTAGTAGAGGAGATAGAAGGCTGTAAAGAGAGGAAACTTTTTTTTTCGCAGAGCGGCAAATGCATATTCATGAAGCCGGTGGTGGAGGTAATGATGGGAATTGCTATCTGTGAAAGATACGTAGTATGCGCGACGGTTAACTCTTTGCCAAAAAGTCCGTGGTGGTGGTGGTGGTGTGAGGGGAAAGATAACGTATTTTTTGGTACAGTTTAAAAAGTAAAAAGTTTACCAACGAACAACAGCAGCAGTGCTGTTTGCATATGTGTGTGTGTGTGTGTGTGTGTGTGCTTTCCAACGGCATTTTTGTTTGAATTGACGGTGACTGGTGACATGCGACAATATATTTACTTGAGTCTCCACTATCATCATCGTTATCAGTGTACCTATTTGCGAAAGAACGTGAGATTATTATACTGGGCATTAGTATCCCAGGGTGGGGATGATGATGACGACAACGGTGATGATGATCATGATAAGACAGAAAAAAAACGCTTTTTTTCGGTGGCACTTGCTATAGTCGCTATCCCCGCCAAGTATTTAAACGATCATTAGAAAAGATTGCCTAGGCAAAAAAAAACAAACGCACTCTGCCGTCGATCTTGGTCAGCTGTCAAGACAGAACCAGAAATGGGCAAGTACGTCAATTGCAGTGGTGTACTGTGTGTGTGTGTGTGTGTCTTCGTCGTCGGTATACAAGTAAAAAAAAGTGTTTGTTTGACAAAGAGAAAAAAGTGAGGAGGAGCCAGACAGTTGAAAGAGGAAGATGACAAGGATGATGGACAAAGAGTTACGTATAGATAGAATCATCATGAGAAATCGGCATTACATTTCAGCCAATTATTCTCTTTCTGCATGTTATTATGAGATGTGCCAAAAACAGAATGCAGGGAGGACGCACACACGTACAAAACTTGAAAATGTTTTTTTTTATATTTTTTTAGCTACATGCTCCTCGTGTACCGCAAGCTCGAGTCGAGTCATGTGAGTCTGCAGTAAGCGAGGCTCTTGATTCCGCCCTTTGTAACCCTCTCATTGTTGCTTTTGCTAGTGTGGCTAGCTAGTCTTGCTAATATTATGTATCCTTCAAAAAGGGGAAATGTTTTGAGCCCACGTGCAGAAAAAAAACATTTATTATCATAAAGCAACGATAATAATGTATTGTCGTCCTAAAGAACATTTTTAATGACCATATTATTGTAATTATGGCTACAACTTGGGATTCTAAAGGAAGGCGGGCGCAAACACAGACATACAAACAGTCACTCAAAAACAGCTGCAACTTCTCTGAAACTTTTTTTTTAAGTTCACTTCCTATGAACTTACCTAAGTTGCCCGCCCGCATCGTACTTTTTATCTTTTTTTGACTTACTTTGCCCTCAGGCGCGTTGCACTTTTTCAAAAATAAATATTTGCACAAGTTGCGTTGGTCGGGGGTTTTTTTTATATGGGAGGCTATACAGCTGCATGTATATATTCTCGGTCGCGTAGGTGTGCAAAAAGGAAGAGAGAGAGAGAGAGAGAGAGATAGAAGTCATAAAATTAAAATAAGAACCTTCAAAAGAAAACCCTTTTTTGCTCAGCTACCACCAACATGTCATGTCTTATATGTGTGTATGTCTTTCCCTTTGCTAAAGTCAGTAGTTCTGAGTCCCTGTTATGTGTGTGTACCTGCCTGCATTTTTGTGCTTTATTTTTTTGCCAGTCACGCTAATTATATTTCACGTTACGGTAAATAAATGTCCTTTTTTTAAAAAATTCTACGCTTTGTTGGTGCCACTCAATGAGTGAGTCAAAAGAATGAAATTTTTCTCAAGTGCAATGCAGTGTGCAGTTTTCTGTGGGTTTGAATGGAAGTGGTTATTTAAAAAAAAACTCTTGTCATGTCATCGTCAGTATCAACTTCATCATAACATCACACGACATAACACAGAACCAATCCACATTTTATTTTCTTCTTTCAAAACCGTCCTTCCTCCTTTGTCTTCTGTCGTCATGCTACATGCCCTTCTTTTTGCACACTTCACTGGCATTTCTCTACAGTCAACTGTGTTTATTATTCTCTTGGAGAAGTGCACAAGAGAAAATAAGAGAGGGAGAGGAAAAAGAGATATTTTTACAATCTTCCCACCAACCACCGCCACCACCATCACAAAAATCCCTACGAGCTACCTAGATAGGTACAATAAGTCTCTCATGAGCTTTAAATCCGTCAAAGACAACAGGCTTACGAGAAACCACCACCACAGCGAGGAAAAATAAAATATCGCCAGATTTTTACAATTTTTTAATCTTATTATTGTAACATAACATAAAAATAGTTCGAGAGCCTCCTCTCTTGAACGAAAATGTCGAACACCACCAAAAGCTGTAAAAAAAAGTTGTGTATAATAGCTATCAAGTCTACATACCTTTACATCTCTACGGTACTAATAATCTCACTTCTCACTGTCTTTGATGATATACCTACGTCCACGATGCGATGTTGACTTACATAACAAAGTCTCTCATAGACTGCAAAAACCCTGCTACAGCAATGTATATTGCGTATGTGTACCCATGCACACACACACACACACACATTAAAAAGGAAATTATCATAATAATAATAATTGCGATGATGATTATTACTGTTGTTACGATTACAACGCTATCCTGCACTACAATTGGTTACTGCCACTACTACTAATATAGCAACGACTGACTGTTTTAGTATTACACTACCTTATTTGCATTATTATTATCATCATCATCGCAAAAAAATGATTACTGTAGTAGTGGTAGTGGTAACTACTGTCTGTATTANATTGGTTACTGCCACTACTACTAATATAGCAACGACTGACTGTTTTAGTATTACACTACCTTATTTGCATTATTATTATCATCATCATCGCAAAAATGATTACTGTAGCAGTGGTAGTGGTAACTACTGTCTGTATTATTATTTACTATTTTCCGTCATCATTTAGGACTAGCTGGTCAGGTAGTTTAATACATTTTTTTCCGTCCGCGCATCCATGGTTTTGTTTAAAATTATGGTTAAGTGTGGTTGGGTACTCTTTTGGGTTATTGCATGAACATACAATCAACTATGATTGGTTAATTCCTGTTTGATCCAGTTCAGCAGAGGGTCAGAGGTCAGGATCGCCATTGGATATATACCATAATACTAAATCACGTTCCCAAGGTGGTTTGGTGAAAGGTGGGGGGGATTTAACAAGAAGCAATATGAGTAAAGTGTGGATATTTTAGTAAATAATAGACTACTGGTCCTATATTTTAAAATTATAGTTTGCGAAAAAATTACAAGATGCATGTAGACTACACATGTTACAATTACTTCAACATCCATCGAAACGCCAAACGAGGTAGTTTGTTACCTGTCCTGCACTTGCATATGGCAACTATATATATATATATTTTTTTTTTGCAAGATTTTTATTTTATCCTTCGTTTATACATTGCCTGTTAAAATGTTATTTTTTATAGGTAAAAATACGGCAGAATTTAATTGGAAGCCGAACAACATAATATGGTAGGGGACGCGTCGTCGTTGCTTTGCAGAATTTAAGGGTGTGTTTGTGAATTGAGACAAATTACGAGTCTACATGTGCATCTCTCTGCCTGTTTGTTTTTATTTTGAGGGAGTTCTGGATGATGTATGTTGTTGGTGGCGCTCGTTGTTGGCAAGCCTTTTAAATTTGCTGATTCACTTGTCATTTTATGTTATCGATGGATATTATTTATTTACATGTCTGCTAAAAATATAATTTGTTGCTGTGCACGACGATGATGTACGCCGCAGCGTACAGAAAGTACGGACATAAGAATGGAGGAGAATTATATGATATAAGGAAGATTGATGGCATATTTGAATTGGTTGTTGGTTGCTGATGATGACGATGGTAATTGATAGCAAGCTTGGCACAAGTACCTATGTACCAAAAGTATTTTTGGAGAGAGAGACAACAAAGCAGTAGTATTCAACAGCGGAGCTATTATAACATTTTAAAAATACACACACACACACACATACAGGCAGTTGCAGACAGAGATACGCGTATTTTCTGGGGATGAATAGATGGAGAGATGCTACCATTGTTTCTTCTCATGTTTTGGTACTTTTCGTATCTCTTTTCGTTTTTCTTGGGAAAATAATGGCGATAATGATGAAGATAAATGCGTTGTGTGGTGGTTGGTTGGGATGATTGTAAATTGTGATCATCGTCATGTTATAATCGTCCCTATCATCATCCTTCTGATCGAGAGAGATGAAGAAAAGAATGACAGAAGGAAAAAAAAAGGAAACCAAGTAGCAACGCAACACATAGTCAAAACGTAACACTCTCTTGCTGCCACCGCCACTTCGCATGCAATGTTTTTGTCGCCTCTTTTTTTGTTTCTCTCTCTATCTCTCTCTCTCTCCGTGACTATGTTTCTGGCGATGTAACTATGTTATATGTATGTAAGATATTTTTTGCGTCAGATGTTCATAGTTTATGTAGGTACACGTTGTTGTTGATGATGGTAACACAACACAGTAGTGGTTTGTTGTGAAGTTACGTTAGCCAAATAACAAATAGTCGTTGAGCTTTATAGAGAGAGAGAGAGAGAGAGAGAGAGGCTGTAGAAAACACGTAGAGAGATGATTATGACGATGATGATGATGTATGCGACGAGAAGAGAAGTGAAGCAAGAATTTTTTAATAAAAAATGGTTTGAAAGATAATTGACTTAAAATAGAGTCGAAAAGAAATAAAAATGTGAGAGAGAGAGAGAGAGAGAGAGAGAGAGAAATAAAGATAAATGGTGTGTACTCCAAAATGCTATATAACTGTTGCCGTTGTCGCTTTATAGCTACATATCACCCATATCAACCCATATGTCAGGCAGTATGTAAGGTGGTGGTGGTAGTGGTATGGTGTGGTAGTAGTAATAGGAACAGCGCTTTAAAATAGGAATGGGAAATGGAAATGAATGAAAAAAAAGATAATGACTGTGGTGGTGACTGTAATGATAATGATGATGACTGGCAGAAATAAAAGGAACCATTATATCATTCCTTTTGGACTGCAACAAGTGCAGTGTAATTTATGGAGCTTTATATTATTATTTTGCGCCTGGTAGATATATGGGACTGCTAATATGAAGCCCTTCTTGTTGTAGTATTTACTGTCTGTCTGTCTGGCTGGTTAGGTTGCAATTGCAAATGTTGACGATGATGGTCAGCAGTTGTCAGTTTCGAGAGGGACAGAGAGAGAGAGAGAGAGAGAGGAAGGAGTTGAGTGACCAACAACAAGGAGAGAGGCTAGCCAACAGGCAGACATTGTTAGAAGCAATAGCATTGTTACGGGTAGACAGGCACAGCAAAAAAAACATTTTTGTCGTTGTTGTTGTTGTTTTGGTATGTTTTATTTTGTTACGTGTGAAATTTATTCAAGTGTAGATGATAGAGAAATATGGGGTACTTTTTTGATTTTTTTTTGCAAAAAGTGGTTTCCTGTGAGGGTCGATGATGATGGTGATGATGACAACGACAAAATGAAGTGATTGTGTGTAAGATGAGATAGAGTAGATGGTAATAACTTGATAAAGATGATGAAAAGGAATAACAACCGCGGAGAGAGAAGAGTATAGGCAGCGGGATTTTTGGAAGAGATTGTGAGATGGGTTGTGTTGAAAAGGTAGGATGATGATGATGATGGTAGAAGTGCACAACGAGCGACACTCTGTTCACTTGTAGTTTTCTGGCAGGCAGGGGAGATAAGAATGACACTTGGGTTAGGAAAAGAGGTGCATATATAATCAAGTTGATATATTGTGGGAGGGAACTCGCTCTACATTTGGGCTAGTTGATTGGGATGGGATGGGTGACAAAACCAGGATGATCTGGTGAGTGATAAAAAGGTGAAGTGGCATGTAATGGTGAGACGGGGTAGGAGAACAACAATTGGTCCGGGTCAGGGTTGACTGGGACAGGGGGAGTTCAGAGGGCTGATAAAAATTAATTTATCGTCGGTGTTGCCAGTGGCCTTGAAGTTGGATTCTGCTTTTAACTCTTGGGTAGAATTAAATTAAGAAGCGAAATGTATTAATTTGGTGGGACCCTCCTCCTCCTTCGAAAATCTCTAACGGCGTAGTTAATTATTATTTTTTATTGTGGTCTTCTGGTATCCTCCTCTACATGTAATTAGTCCTGATATATCCCATACACTCCCGTTTCAACTTTCATTCGATTTTCTCCCGGATATTCTACACTAATTTGAAACCAGCTGGCCTTGTTTTATTAATAAAATTTTTTAAAGCAAATTATAATTAGACAACCACAATAATTTACACCGACATTAATAATAGTGAAAATGGAGACCTCTCTCTCTCTCTCTCTTTCTCCACTAGCATTTGTCTGTGCTGCCCGTCTTGAAGACCTCCTCCGCTTACTGCTACAACGACGATGAACACTCTTGTGTGAATTTTTACAGGGTTGTGTGAAATGCAATATCCTTCTCGGTCGGGCAAAAAAAAAACAACAAGCTGATGTGCCTTAACTCGACATATATTTGAATTATGCTCATATATTACTCTATTGTTATACAGGATGACGATGTTGCCACTAGCGTAAATTACAACATGATTTTTAAAAACCTTTTTCTCTCATTGCACTTCTCCTTTTTCCCATATCTCTAACAGACATAATATACTCTCGTTCAAATGCAATCATAGTAACCGGCTTACCATCGTAATAAGCCGTACCTCAAAAAGTGGCTCACGGGATTTAGAATTCAGTGCAGGAGTAGCAATGGCAGTTCGTTAATGCATATATATATACTTATTATTAGTAAAAAGAGGACGAACTCATTTTTTAAAAACCCATTCTGTTGTAAAAAAAGGAAAGCATAATAAAACGGCGCAGGAGAGCACGAGAGAGAGAGAGAGAGGGAGATGTAGTAATGAAGGCAAGTCAATAACTATCTATCCGTTGCTGTGCTAAGGAAATCCTCTGAACCAAACTCGCACATACACAGCAGGTGGTAGTGATGTTATGATGTTTTTGGATGAAGAGTTCTCAAGTTGTACGGCAGAGTTGAATCGGTGATGATGTAGAATAAACAATGCAATGCAATGATGATGGAGGATGGAGGTTAAAGACAACGTGATGAAACAATGCCCCATTATTATACAGTCTCCACGACGATAACGACGGACGACCACCACCACTACTACTAGCCTGGTTCACTACACTAGGCTGCATTCCTTTTTAATGGAGAGTGTGGGAGAAGTTTACGGAAATTCCTAAGTCATCCTCATCATCATCCATCATCAGGAGCAACCACGAGGGGATGTAGAAGTAATGTGCACACTATTTGTATGTATGTATGTGTGAGTGAGTGTGTGTGTGTGTGTGTGTTTGTGAGAAGGAAGAGAGAGAGACAGCAGGCCAGAAACAATGTACGTCTTATAGACGAAACCGAGGCAGTAGAGTACACGAACCATGTAGCATGTAGCTAGAAGGCATGCACGCTACTACAAAATTTATTACATGATAATTCGTCGAATTGGTATTTAAGATCACCCATCTTTCTCTCTGTCTCGTTTTTTTTTGGGAAGAATAAAGTGCGTGTCTGGATTTCATTATCTTCTTCCCAACAACGAAGGAAAAACTACTTGTAGGAATATTTCCATTGTTATTTTTAAGCGGCAGCACAGATGTATCTGTTTGGAAGAAACGTCACTTTTGGCAGGTCAATCCTGTAGAGAATTTTGTTTGGATGGGAAGAAGGACGAGAAATAAAAGAATCTTGGGAGAGAGGAAGAGACACGACTATTTTTGTAACGGGCCACTATTTACGATTTTTCAAGGTAATTTCCTCGTAAGAGCCAAGAGAGAGAGAGAGAGAGAGAGAGAGAGAGAGCTGGTTGAAACCACCTCTTTAGTGGCAGTATAGGAGCAAGACATTTCACAAAAAAAAATGGCAATTTTTTGCCCTTAGTAGACGTTTCATAGATCATTTTGCTGTTTCAAACATGTTTTTTTTTCCTCATTTCGTGTTTCAGAAAAAATTGCTCGCGTTTCTTCAAAATCCTTGGTATACACGGCAACAGCTGTGGTGGTGCCAAACCACACGGTCGCTTCCCAAAGGCCGATGACAACATCATCAGCATCATCATCTGAAACTATGTAGATTACATGCACATATTGATCTTGATCATGGCTCAACGATACTGTTTTTTCTCAAAAAAGAAAAGAAAAATGTAACCTAAGCTGGCTAGTTTATTTT
>JAHZNE010003708.1:0-12450 GCA_027744055.1 Callyntrura sp. NNG-2020
CTAGCGTAATCGTTGATTTTACCGTTTCTATTAGTAAATATTGTATATTTCGAATTTTTTTCTTGCATATTTTCTTGCATATTTTATGCCTTTTTTCAATCATAAATAGTTGCATATTTCAAGATTTTAGCGACATATTAGTTTATAGTCTAGTTATCATATATGGCTCTCAATTATTTTTACGGCAATGTTCAACTAGCCATAGTGTTTTGCAGAATTTTTGTCGATCACTATCCTGTGAACTATCTTCTTTTAGAATTTGTGGTCCCTTTAGGATTCAGGCTGTACAGTTTAATGTCTTTGATGTTCTTAGTGTATGAAAACGAAATCCCCCTGTTGCTGAACCAACTAATAGAAACGAATGCTAAATTCAGTAAGTGGTCACATTTTGTTTCATTTGTTGCCCCATTCCTACAGAAAGTAACTTTAATGTGGTTAAATGCATGCATGTATTTTTATCTGTTACAGAGAACATTTTTTGGGTTTCGAGAAGAGAACGGGACGGTTTAGAACCGCTGGTTATAGGTTTCCTCTATAACGCCTGCTCAATCACCGGGATCCGTTTTCCGTTGTTGTACATGCTACAACAATTTAATAATATGTATGCATACTATGTGTACAAGATGGGACCCACTTCTGCTAATTTATTTTTCCAGCTTGCACTCTCTCTTTGGGATTGGTTCTCGACGGCCGAAATAATGATTGTAAACGCTTCTGCCGCAGTCATCTTTTTTGTATTTATCAACAGCAATAAATTTTGGTGTAAACGTATGATGTAAGGGTACTTCACATTATGTATCTCGTTTGATGGTTCAAGCCACCGCCTGGAAATATGGTTTACGGTTACTTATATTCATTTTAAATTTTGCTCCCTTTTCGCTGGAATGTAGGTACAGCCTGAAGTTTAACGAATTAATGTGATGCTTGAAAAAGTTTTTCCAGTGGCCTTGGCCGCATGCACAATAGATCTTATCGTTTTGGTATTCGTAATCATTAGATTTTACGACCGGGTTGGATACATAGGTTTTACACTAATTGTTATAGTTATTTGTACATTGGTGATAGCCGTATGGGTAGTTCTGTACTCTTTCTTTCAAATGACCAAAAGTTCACGTGAATTCCTTCGGATTTTTGGAAGACACTTTAGAGTGTCTTCGGTAGGGAAAGTAACGTGTGCATCACTAGAGCCATTGTTTGTTCGGATAGGATTTGCGTATACGGCCACTGAATCAACAGTTTTGACAGTATTTCGAATTGTACTGGAGACAGTGGTTAATTTATTGATTACTGTTGATTAGAATGAAACTTATTTTACCAACCAAACCAGCTCAAGCTTCAACGTTTTTTCAACAGAATTACAAGATTTTTGAAAATTATGGACTAAACTATATAATGGCACTTGAACTGGTTGTAAGCAAGAGTTGCTGTGTTTAAATGTGTCATATGAAGACTTTTTGTTGGAAAATAGTTATACATTATATTCTTTCATGCATGGTTTATTTCTAATGTGTTAGAATTGAATTGAAGCTATGTAAATACATTGGTCGTAAACACTTTTATCACAAAATGTTTACATACTCAAGCGTTATTATTTATTATCGTTCATTTAGATTATTATATTGATTCGCAACATTCTGGATCATAAGAATAAACGGTTTAAGTTGTTAACTTTGTACTCAGGACTCAGAACATGTTTTCTTTTAAAGTACGGTCGAATCTCACAACGTGCATGTAAAATTTTGCCAAATGTTTGTTAAATTATAATTATAGTCCAATTCAACGTCAACTTCTGTTAAATGTTGTGTTGTGATATCGCCATAAATGATGTAAAGAACTTTATATACATGTTGACAATGCGTGAATAGAAATGTTTTTTAACCTGAAAAAAATCCAGAAGAAACAAACATTTAAATTCATTATGGCATTAAATATCAAATGTAAATATCCTGTACACTCTACATTTACTCCAGACGCACTTTTCCTGGAACGAGAGGACATTTTTTAGAAAACAGTTCAGTTCACGGAAATAATTAACAGAACCAATGAGCGTAAATCATAAAAGCACTGTTTACGTGGAAATAGTAAGACAGGTAACACATGTGCTTTTATGATTTACGCTCATTGAACAGAACAGTCCAAAGCTAAAAGCAAATAGCTGTTTTAGCAAATTACCCAAATTACATATATAAAATTACATGGGCAACCTTTTAAAAAATGTAATTTTCTGTAAAATTCCCTAAATGCACAATTTTCCCTTTTGTTTTGTCTGTCGCCAACTGGTATATAATGTTTTTGATTGGTATGCCTTCAGTTTATTGTTACAACGTAATTATATAATTTTTGTTTACTAAACATAAACATGGTATATTTTCTGATTTTAAACAACGATGAACTGCTAGGTGCACTCGTACAGAACAGCGATTCTTTTCTGAGAAGAAAAACTTGTTTTACTTATATCAACCACTGTTGGTGTTTTCGTCGCTAATAAAATTATTCTGGACTAGATGTCATAAAATTCTTCATTTCAATTATATCTACGTATTCGTCTTACTCGTTTCTCTTGGATGCTAACAGTGCTAACCATGATATCTCCATTTACACTAGGCTTCTTTTTAAAGTTTTTGGCGTTGGGAAATAAACTAAATGTCCTTCCTTTCTATTATGACAAATGCACTGGTAAACTGGAAAGTATTAAATTCAAAGAGCTGTACAAATTTCGGCTGTATATGATTTCCCAACAGCTTTTCGGAATTGTTCAAATTCTGATTGTGCTATGGAGAGCTTTCGTCGACCATTATCCAGCCGGTTTCCTGTTACAAGAACTCTTGGTACCTTTGGGGTACGCAACATACATGTTAATGTTGATGATGTACCTACTCTATAAACAAGAATTGATAACGTTGCTGAATCGCTTCTTGGATAACAACGCCAACTTAAGTGAGACATAATAACTCAATCATTTTCTGAATTTTCATGATGATTCGTGATTTTACTATTTTTTAAAGGGCAGACTTTCTGGATTTCACGGAAGGAACGCGATGGGCTCGAGCTTTTTCTGTGTTCTTACTTTTACAACTTGTTTAGCACTGTCTTACTTCGTCTTCCCATGTTGTGTTTATTTGACAGATTCAACAACTTATATGCCTATTATCTGTATAAAATGGGACCTAGTTCGGCCAACCGGGTCCTTCAATGTGTGGTCGTCCTGTGGGACGTGGTAACAATGGGGCAGTATGTAACGGGTTTGTCTACAGCAATTATCTTCTTATTTATTTTTATCAACAGCAACAAACACTGGTGTAGGAAAATGGCGTGAGTAACAAATTTTTTTTCCTTTTAATTTGCATATTTTTTCATCTTAATCGTAATCGTAATATGTCGTATCGTATAATACTTTGTCGTGTTCAGGTACAGCCTGAGGTTCTTGGAATTTCAGCCAAAGTTGCTTCGTCAAATGGAGAAAATTGTGACCAGGTATCGCACACTACAACTTAACCACTGGCTATTCTGTCTCATTTACATGGAGAAAATATTCCCGATGGCTTTTGCGTCTGGGTCTTTGGGTTTAACAGTTTTTATCGTAATATTACTCAAATACTTTGACAAATTAGGAATGGTGGCTGTGATTTTGTTTGTTGCGGTGATTATTTGCATTCTTGTATCGTTGTGGGTGATTTTCTACATGTCCTTTAGTATGACCAACAGCTCTGCGGAATTTCTGAGGAGTTTTAGGTTACAAAAAGCAGCAACCAAGATGGGGAGAGTAACTTGCAGAGCAATGGAGCCGTTGTTTGTGCGCATTGGGTTCGCGTTTAGAATTACAGAAACTACGATTCCGACAATGTGCAAAATTGATCTAGAATCAGTGGTTAATTTGCTCATAGCCATTGATTAATTAAATGAAATAGGTACACGATATAGCCATACAAATTCCAGATAAAACAATCCATTGTATCGTTGATGTTAAAGTTTGTAATATAAACCGTTGTTGGTTTACAACATTAGCCGATTATATAAATAGGCCGAATAAACTCTCACTTTACCCCAACATGTATGCCTCGACAACAGCAGCATGAAAGAACTTTGGCTGTATTTCTATTTACACAGTATCGTTATAAAGATTTAATAATGATTAATGATATAATATTTTTTGCTTTTATTTATAGTACGTCCGACTAGAATAATTTTATATTGCTGGTTTTTAGGTTTTTATATAAAATTGAGTTTCGCGCTAAAACTAGTCCAAAATGAAGTATAAAGATATAATTACAATTTAAATATCGACATCAAGCTGCTAAGAAGACTATCGCCTGAAGAATTCCTGGCGCTCATTTCCCTTCTCCATTTTTCCCTATCTAATTTCTGTTGTTCCGCCTGTTTTAAACAAATCTGGTGAAAGTCTGGATCGAATGTTTTCATAACTTTCTCTGCTTCCTTCTCCAAAACAAAACCGATTATTTGCTTGTGCAAACTGGGAACTGTCAAATTATACTTCAAAATCATTTTGTTCAATTTATCACAGTCCGGTCGTAAACACTCCACATTATTATTCCATTCTTGTTTCTGATCAGGGGCTAAAGATTCCGTGAATACGTGACGAATTTCTCGCAGTTGCTTCCTCAGTCGTGATATCTCCTCCTTGATTTCCTTTTCTAAAAGAATCCACTCCGGGGCAAAACCATTATCAACAAGCACCTGGTTCAACT
This sequence comes from Callyntrura sp. NNG-2020, assembly GCA_027744055.1. Classification (NCBI taxonomy): domain Eukaryota; kingdom Metazoa; phylum Arthropoda; class Collembola; order Entomobryomorpha; family Paronellidae; genus Callyntrura; species Callyntrura sp. NNG-2020. The sequence continues at coordinate 4,707 of JAHZNE010003708.1, forward strand.
TGTGGGTGGTAAAATCAACATAGGGGTTGTAAGCGTTGGCAGAATTGAGTGGTTTGCCTTTGCCCTTCAGATTGTCGAAATCACCTCGCGTCATGGCCTCTTGAATCATATCCTCCACTAGACGATCCACTCCGATGCTAAAAGAATAGAATACAATTTATAACAACTACAATGAGCACGATTGAATAATAATAATTCGAAGTTGATAAATGTACCCAGTTTTAATTTTTTTAGCGGCTCTCTGTTCTTTGGCAAGCTCCCACACATCTTGCCCACTCTTACGCGCCACCTGTTCCATTCTGTGTTCCAAAACATTATCCACTGCTTTCACTGCTCGCCAGTGAAGAAACAAATACAACTGTAAAAATGTCCCCCCAAACAGTGGTGTACCAAGGACGGAGGCCAGGGGGGGCAAATGCACTTTTTTATCCTGTTTTATATAGTCAATAGTGCTTGTTTTATTTTAACGTAAATTTTCAAGTCCAGGGGGGGGCGCAAATGACCCCTATGCCCCCCGTGGGTACACCCCTGTCCCTAAAACTATATTAGTGCTATAATGTAATTTATTTTTACCTACGTACTTTTATATCCGGAGTCTCTACTTCAGCATTATCATTTTCACCGTCTGGTGTTTGTTCAGTTGATCTTGGTTTGTAGTAAAGACCATACTCTCCCTCAATTTTGTGGCGATTGTGACGAAAGTCGGCAAAGTATTTTAGAAAGTTTCTGTATGCTGTATCAACCTATGGTTGTAAGATTTATTATTTCATACACAGGCGTGGTAGTATAATATAATATAATATATTTTTTTGTCTTAATTTTTTTCCTGATGAAGATTAGAGATTCTATTCGAAAGCTTGACAATAAAAAATTTCCTTTCAATTTTTTCCACCAAACAATCCCGTGTTATCTTTCATTTTATATGTTATTTCTTATTACATAAAAATAAAACATGAACCTCATGAAACTTTGATGCACTTGCATCTTGTGAACCGGAGTCGGGATGATAACGTTTTGCCAATTTAATATACGCATCTCGGACTGTCGACTCATCTTGGCAATTTTCAGGTATTCCCAGTGTACGACAGTCTTTCTAAATTGAATTGAAGCCATTTTACAAATGAAGACAAATAAGAAAAGCGTAGTTAACGTCATTTCAAAATAATACATGCCTAATAATATCTTTGTAGCGGTATATATTCTCTTTTTGCAATTTCTTCACGTATCATTTTATTGTTCACCTCAAATTGAATTTCCTCCTGACTTTTCAACTTTCTCTGTCCCTCTTGCCGGTTGTAGCTGTGAAACCAGGAAGACTGCAGAAACAATTCGGAACCACAAGACCGAAACCCAGACATTTTGATACTGGACGGCCACTCACGCGAAATAAACAAGACGCTTCTAACAGTCGGAAACATGTTTACTAATGACTAAGTATTTATAGATCGGATTTACTGAAATGTTACTCCAAAAATCCAAAAGTATTTTTACAACTATTCCGTCATTGTTCGACCACTCCGCTGCGCTGCCCACTTTTATTGTCCACTATGCTGTTATTTATAGGTCAACTTGAAAAAGCCATGAAGTTTATCTGTTGACATGCGCCAAATTGGAAATTTAAGCATAATTAATTTATAGATGGTTTGTTGCTCATATTTTTGAGTTTGAGACGATCGGAATCAGACAAAAACATTTATGCGGTTTAAGCTTACCAAATAAATTCATTTTTCGGAGAATTTTGTTCCATTTGGTACACCGTACTTTTGGCAATTACTCCTACTACGACTTTAGGAACAAAATTTACTACACAAAATTTTAACAAATCTCTGTTAACCAGTATCAATTAACAGTGCTGGACTTGTCTGGATGAAGGAGGTAAGTAACTAACTAAAACTAAACTAAACTTTTTGGCGTATTCATTACAACTAACAGGTGACAGGTGTCCGTACGTCGATTGATGACTTCATTAATTGGCAATATATTACTTTGTTTCTAACCGTCGTATTTTGTGGTCTAGTACGTATTTAAATTTAAATGCATCAGTGTGTCAGCTGTCAACTTTTAAAGTTAACAAACTTTCATTTCACACGTGTTGTACTTACTGGGTATTGTATTAGGTTTGTTTTTGTGGGATGTACAGCAGTGCAGTGTTTCTGTTATTGTTTTGCTTCACATATGATTTTTCATTTGCCTTTTACATGGCGTCTTTCTTCGTGCTTTTCTGGTTCATGATAGGAATCGTTTGCCATATGCCATCTTCTTAGTTTCTTTGCAAACTTACCTACATTCTATAGAGTGTATATTATACATTACACATATCATCATCGTCATCATCATATGTGTTAGGTATGGTTCGGTTGTGAAAATTGCAAATTTTACCGTAGAAGCACTAAGCAGATGCACTGTTTTCACAGCACGTTAGAACAGTCACCTTTTTATTTGCCATTAATATTTGTTATTTCCCAACAAAAGAAGCCTGGCCTAATAGAAACGTGGACTGCGCTGTGGACGGAACACTAAACAGATGCGTAAATTTGTAGATAAAAAATAATTAACAAAATGGTTAGCAGCATGAGAAGGCATAATGAAGGGTTGTAAATAGGGGCCGTGCACAATTGAAGTATTGCATTTTTACAGTAGGTTTATGACTGATATACTCAAGTAACCCCAATGGTCAAATGACAATTGACAATATATTATACTTTTCGGATGAAATGAAAAATGATACTTTTGGATAAAAAAAAATGGTTTGTTATTGTGAAAGAAGGTAGGTTTTAGTTTAAAAATTAATTTAGAATATCACAACTACAACCATATACCATATTTTCTCAATGCTACTATATTACCACAAATTAGGCTACTCTCCTTGGAACGTCATGTTTATGCTTCACCATACCCCAAATATCTGTTAAATATGGGTGTCCTGTTTTTTAACAAATTGTGTGAACGTTCTCATACATGTCATCAATGTTACACTTACACCTATTGTTAATCTATTTAAAGCACATTTATAGATATTTTACGCATAAAATAATGTAGGCAGCAAGTTCAGGTTTGTCAACAGGATACAATTAGATAGAGCAAACCTCCCTCTCTGCTACAAGCCTTTTGGGAATTTCTCAAGCCATCCTAAATTACAACTTTTCTCAGTCTAACACAACAAACACAAGTGTAACAAAACTTTACCGTAACCCCTTCCAAATAATACATATATGCATTAGGCATGTATGTAACACCTCTCAGTGTCTGTTATCATTATCATTATGCTCATGTCTCTCTCTCCTCAAATACCTCTCCATCTGCCGAAACCCCTGTTTCATAAAGTACAATAAGGAAGAAAACTACAATACAATAGAGAAAATCCGTACGGTTCATTTACCGAGTTCCCTTATTATTGCACACAGACACACATGCACAAATGGTGGGCGAGTGTGTCTTGAAAATGAGACTAAAACCAGAGTGAGAATGTGAATTGGGATATTGGGAAATGTGCTATACACAGCGGTGTACATGCTTTCATTATATTTACATGGGATAGTAGGTACCAGCCAAAGTACAAGTGTCTTTTATTTTGGGAGTTTTGGCCATCCTGTATTCTGCACGTACTGAGCCTGCCCACGATCTTCTTTCTGTAAAAACTAACTTTTGGACAACACTTCACCACCACCATCGAGTTCTTGTTTGAAACGTCTGTTTCGCTTAAAGGAAAATTGTTTAGGGGCTTTATTTTACAATATTTGTAGTAAGGCATTTGGCTTGTTTGTGAAAATTGTTCCTTACTGTGTGAGAGCGTTGGCTCTGTTCTTCACGAAAATCATCCCTATCCATCAGCAGCGCACATACATACCCAAGAAAAACTTACTGCCACCACCATCATCATCGACAATCCAACAAGATAGATAGCAAGTCTTAGTATTTGCAATTTTTCTGTAAGTACGGAATATATTTACTATTACTTATACAAATCTTTTACGTACTCTACCACAGTTTTGGCTTTTGCAAAATCGAAAAAAGTTTCTCACCGTGTTTCTCGATTGAGTCTAGCACTAGATAGGTGTAATTTTCAATTCTCCTGCCTGTGCGTATTCCCAACCTTAGAGAAACGATTTGCTTGTGGTGGTAATGGTTTATAAAGAGTGGTTATTCCTTCCTTGCACGGGCTTTTAACAAAGTGTGGTGGTATATAACAGCAGCAGCGTGTAAATTATTTACTGTTGTTGCTTACCTTGAGTGTCATTGCAATTACACTCCACTTGTAAAATACCCTGTTCAATCTAACTAGAAGTTAGTCTAGTACGCAGAAACAGTCTTAAAATCGTCCCCGATTTTTACGTACAGCAGCTATCAGGTCTTCAGAAGAGGTAGTTATATTAGTTTTTTGGTATCATCAACATCGTCAGCAGCATATCACTCGTCATACTCCCGTGATGATCCTATAACACTAGATTTCCTTGCTTGCATGTTTCTTCCTTGCTCTGACCATTTTATACAAAGTATAAAAGGGGTATCATTTTAAAAAGAAAATATATTAAGTGGCAAGGTACGCAAAATAAGATGAAGTCGCAGCTGCAGCAGTGGTTTATAACGTGAATATGTATATATGCGTGTAGCCAGTCATTGAAAAATAGGCTAGTTAACAGTTACACGAGGATTCTGTCTGTAAGGTTATTATTACAAACATCATCCTCATCATCGTCATCAATCCCGTCCATTTAAACGGCAGACAAGCAGAGCAGCCAGGCATATATTATACGTGAGAGAAAATCTTTTTATATTTTATTGCCCTTTTTACAGCGATTTTGACGATCAACAAAACCGTGGGCTATTGCTGCAGCTGGTTGGCATGTTCTTCTGGGCTGTCAGTAGGTTTAATTTTTTGAGGAGGTAAATAAAACTACAGAGGATAATAAAAAAATAAGCGGTGCTTACACTACAAAACCTAGTAGTGTTGCTGCTGCGGAATAATAAAAGGCTTGCATTTTGCATATTATTGCAAACCCGTACCGTGTATATCTTCGAAAACGCGTAAGCAAACAAAAACGTATGGTTTATTCCACGTATATGATGATGAGTGTAAATTTGTTTAGGATAACGTGTATCTCACTGTCTTTCAAAATGCAACTTGGCAAACTTTGAGATGCTTTAAATTGACCAGTTTACCCAGTTTAGTAAGAAGATGGGAATATGATAATAACGACGATCACGATTATTATACACATTTCTTTGTAGGTACTTTCAGTTTGCACAAGCTACACACATATCGTCTCAGTAAGTAGCAACTTGTTGTGTGCCCATTACATTGCATTGCATTTTATTATAATACTTTTCCCTACCATGCATTATCACAGGGACACACGGTGATATTCTGTGTTAAACGGGTTTAACAATCAAACCTGTCTGGTTACATTATTGCAAAGGAGTAAAAGCCTTCTATCTGCGCTGTATTCACAGAAAAAAAGAGAGAAAATTTGCCAACAAGAAGATTTGCGTGTTGATTGTTGGTGTGTGTGTATTATTGGTAGATAGACAATTATTCTAGGCGTTTTTATTGTGGAGTGAGAAAAAAGTTCTGGAAGATCTTTAGTGGAAAGGTTGGTATAAAAATATGTATACGTCATAAAGTAAAAAGATATATACGCATTCAAGGCCCGTGTGTTGTGTAAAGATGTAAGTCTTTTTTAATAAAAAATAATTAGGTCAGCGATATTAAGTCCAGTGATTCAAACTATTTATAGTCGTACAAGTTTGTGACGCTGCGTTTTACGTCTTTGTGAGTGTATTTTGTTGTTGGTTGTACCGTACGGTAATGTATATATGCTCTAGCAAATATATAATTGAACTTCAGCGAGTGGAATAAGGGAATAGATATCACATTAAGTTATATTGGTAGACGATTGAAAGGTTAAGGTTACGAACAGAAGAGTCAAGAAGAAGATGGAAGAGAAAAACGGAGTTGTACTATATATGTTAGTATGATGGATTAAATAGGTCGAATACGCGAAACTAAATGCGAATTCAGCAAAAATTTAATGTAAAATTATGTAAAGTGAGCAAGAAGGGAACGGTGGTGCGAAACGTTTTCATTAACAAATCACGAATCGCCTATATATAATTTACCGTTGTGGTCTAGCGTTGCAGGTTCTCAATTCCATTATGTTTGTTCCAATTCCAAGCAGTATTTTCATTTGGTTACGCGACATGACGATGACAGATTTCATTTCACGTGAATTATATGTCGTGCCAGTAGATTTTGCTTTTTAGAACATTAGAACGATATAATTGATCCCTGATATGATAGCAATTATCAGTTTTAGTTGTGTTAGCGTCTGTACAAAAAATTATTTACAGTGGTGATGTGTCTAGTTTTTGTAAATTATTGTTTTAATTCTCAATTTAATGTTGTATTCCCCATTCGCAAGTAGTTACAATAATTTAAACGCGAATAGAAAGAGATTAGAATGTTATGTAGGTGGCACAAAGACTATTATTACTGACTATTCATCAAATGGTTTATTAGTCATTAAAGATACCATATAATAGAGCATTGTTTGTTTTGGTCATTTATTTTATTGATTGGGAGACAAAAAACATTAACGTGAAGACGAGACGAGATCTCTTTGAGAAAAAATGCTATACTAGATAGAGAGCATGTGGTTCCGTTGCATATAGTTAATCACTGCGATTTTATTTTGAATTGCCTGTTTTAAAAAGCTAATAAAATGTATCAATTTTTACTTGACCCTTCTCTAGACGAACTTGAGTATACGGAAACCATGTCGGACGCAAAGCAGAGAAAAGTCCGGAAGCGCAAAGATGTACGAAAACTAGTAACTATGAATTTAACCATAATATTGATACCTAAAACGATTGGTAAGTAACATTTCTTTAATTTCCGTGCAGCAACCTCAGGAAGCTGGACCAGCTCCTCCAGATGAGGCTACAAAGGAAGAATACAGTATTGCCCGTTGGATGCGAAACAATGTGCCAGTAAAGAAGACCAAGTTCTTAAATCACACTGTTGAATATTTTATTTGTAAGTGGAGTTTAATTGATTTGTAATTTCTATTTTCGACCGAAAAAGAGGAATATTGAAATATGTTCTTTTGTAGCCGGAAAGGCCATTGATAAGCTGTTGGATTCGCCATGGGCTCAATCAAAGAAAGCTGGAGAAGATCCCTTGTTTACTACTAGAGAGTCTGTTGTGTCATACTTGGATGTGTAAGCTTTGTAGTCGTACAATTTTGTCAAACAATGATATTTGTAGCCATCAGTGTGTAAAGTATTTAATTTCGTGCCATATTTATCGTGTAGGATGTTACGGCACAAATTTTTTCACCGCGCACGAAAAATTGTTGTACCTGAAAGTGAACTAAAGAAGGGCAAGGGTAAAAAGGAAAAAGATGGAAAAGGAAAGGAAGAGACTCCTGCCATTACGGAGTCAACAGAATCTAGTAAAAAAGAGAAAAAGGAAAAGGGAGAAAAGGAAGCGATTATTACTACTGCTGCAGAAAGTAGTCAGGCGGAAGGTGATAAGAACGAAAAAGAATCTGACAAGAAGCCAAAGAAGGTAAACAATTTTTTGCGAAGTAAAAATAGTGATCGGGCACTGCGGAACGTCACAGTCATGTGAAAGTTGTCGACCAAACCAAATTAAATTTACAACATCATAATTTAAACTGTTTTATAGGAAGGAGAAAAGAAAAAACGTAAAATTAGATTAGACATGCACTTGCAACAGTGTGTA
>JAHZNE010003709.1:0-24033 GCA_027744055.1 Callyntrura sp. NNG-2020
GCATCATCATATTCATCATCATCACTTGTCTGTCTGTAAGTCCGGCCCAAAAGCTTCCGATTTTTTTTAACTTCTGTCATATCGTTACGTAAGCGGTAACATAACAACTAACGCATATTTTAATATTTTAAAGTATTGCAGTAGTAAAGAGTTAATATGAGAATGCGTAACGCATTGATAGTAAAAAAAATGTCACGAATATTCACGAATAGGGAACGGGTAACCTAAACAAAGCACGTGTGCCCAAAGGTAGTCATGCACAATGGTAAACAAAAGTGCATCAAAATCAAGCATTACATAGAATACTATCAATATAACACTATTTCGTGTGCCAGACAAACATTCAAAATAATTCTGACGAAAAAAAACGAAAAAAAGTCTTCGGTAAATATATTTTTGTTGCCGTTGCCGATAGTTACCGTTGGTGCCGTTATTTGACTTGCACACGAAATAACCCTATGATCCTAAGAATTCTATCATTCAGCATAACCAAACGTTGCTGTCCACTGTTCAAGTGCGTTTCCCTTGGGACCCCCACCCCCACCAAATGCAATTAAAAGGTTTAGATTTAGGTTTATTTTCCACTAAATTAGGGAGTTTACAGGCAATCAAAAAATATATTTCTGCTTTTCATACCCTAACGCCATACAATCTAATGATTGATCAAAATCCAATAATTAATGAAAAATCAATTAAACAGGCCGAATCAAAAACATCAAATTGTTGCGAAATCGGGTACTAGTCGAAATAAATTTCTCTCGGGTAAAAAAAATTTATCTGCAGTGGTGTACACTGCACGGACTTACTGATACTTGCTGATACTGATTTTATGATACTGCTGATTTTATGATACTTGCACGAGAAACTTTAGACAATTTACAAACGTTGCTTTCTTTCAGCCCAGAGATTTTAAACTACCGATCGTCCTATTAAACGTTGCTGTATCGTTATGGTAGAATTGAATTGAATCTTATAGGAGGGAAGGGCAAGTTATTGGGTCTCTATGGGTGGTGACATATAATAAAACAGAGCGATGGACCCTTACGGCGATTGATGAACGTTAAAAAATAAGGTATGTTTATAGCAGGATAGGATGTAGAAAGGGAAAATGGCACAAAATGGCCTGATTTGGGGTACTTTTGGATGCAAAATTTGGGTAAACTACTTGTCGTACATGAACAAATGAGGTATTTTTTAATTCAGCGTTCTTCGATGAGTAAACCAATGTAAATTTAATTAAAAAATAAATTCAAAATTTTGTTTTCAAAGTAGAATTCACCCCCCAAATTAGTGGAGGTGAATTTTTGTTCCGTTGAAACCATGCGTAAATTGGTTACTAAGATACAGAGCATCCTGCTATAATGCTTTACTTGTGCTATGCCAGGGAGAATCCTGCTGTTTTGCTGCGGGCCGTTTCCGTGCCGTCCCATTAAATTTTTAGTTTTCAAAATTTCTGCACTTCCAAATAATGCGTTGGAATATCAATATTGTGTGCTTTCATAGAAATTCCTTGCTATATGGCATACAATTTTGCAATATTTGATTTTTTAAAATATTCCTTTACAGCTTAGTTACGAAAATTTTAGACTTTATGCATGTGGGCATGTAGATTTCACAGAGTAACATTTGTTGTTTAGAATGGGGTAATGCGTATTTGCCTGTGGAAAGTAACGACAATTATTATAAAAGGAAGATATAAATATGATTGAAGAAGAGAAATATCATCAAAATATCGTCAGCATTCATCTTCGTCGTCATTCATTATTAAGTGCCCCGAAGGGGTTACTTCATAAAATGGGTGGAAGATATGGGTAAAACGGTTGTTAGATCGTCGATTATTTTAGAAACTACTAATCTGATTCTTTCGAAATTCTGCAAGTACTCTAAGAAGGTCCAACCTAGGAAAACCATTGATTTTTATCCCCCGGGGCAAACCATGGTACTTCATGGAAATGGAAATTTGGTACAATGATACTTCATACACTACTATGATGTTCTCTTAAGTTTGCAGCGGAATGGCTGATGTGTGACCTTAAGAGGCCATTTAAGGTTAAAAACTGACTTGCTTATCATTTCAAATAGTTAATTCTAATTGAAACGTTATTTTCACTAATCAATAGCTATGACAAGTAGCGAAAAGAGTTCAAAGATTGTTTTTTAATGTCAGACCCCGGGGGTAACGGGAGGGGTAAAGGTTTAAAACATGTCCAATGAGCTGAAATGTGGTATGCTGGTACATACCGGTCTACTATAACGTTCTGTAAATTTTGACACAAATTGGATGGTCTGTCTGACTTCCAGAGGTTACCAAAAGGCAAATATGTTTTGCTTAAAATGCTGCAAAAATATAAAATACCCAAATAAGCAGGGTTGTACAATCTTCCGGATCCTGGGATCCAGGATTCTTAGAAATTTCTAAAACTTAGATTTTTAAAAAAGTCATGTGGAAAATTGAAGAGAAAATTAAAAAACTCCATAAACATGCTTGGAAATTTCCAGAGAATAGATTTATTTTTATAAAGCTACGACAAAATTGAAGAAAAACGTTTAAAATGCAAAACGCCCGAAAATATGCTTAGAAACTTCCAATTTGGGTGTTGGAAATTTTGAAATTGGCTTTTAGGATCCCAGGAAATTTTAGTTGCTTGGAAGATAGTGCAACCCTGCAAATGAGATGAAATTTGGTAAACACACTATAAAATGTTGCACGCCAACAGACATACCATCAGACATATAATCGGGCAATCGGGCACTTTCCGTTTACGGTTTTACCGATTTATTCTTTACCATTATATTATTACGTTCCTTCCCATTCCCACTATTTACTCTCATACTCAAATACCCACTTATACTCTTACTCTTCCCTTCATATATTCGTTTGTGCTTGGTGTGCGTGTTGTGCTAAATAAAAAGTAAGTTGCATGTTGCATACTTAGCTTTGGCTTAGCACAGTAGACTGAAGTTCAGTTCATATGATACACGAAATCAATCAACACAACATAGATAGTGCATAGTGCATAGCACTAGCACTCAAGAAGAGCAGCATAATATTGGCAAGATCAGTGTATTCAATTCAGTCTTGTTGTTGTATGTCAATTATATTTTTGTTTTGTCAGTCACAAGTAAAAGCTACAAACCAGTAGTCCCATTTTAAATTTAGGTGACGATAAAACTTCGTCATCTGCCGTAGTAAAACGTAAGTATTTTTTTTAGAAATAAGCTATTTCTTAATTGTGTGAGGACACGATTAGCTTATTTAATTTTATATTCACTGGACTCGGAACTCGGAACTGTATGTAAGGGTGAATAGCCTTTAAATCGTTAGGTCTTTTAATAGGCCACTGGTACGTATATTAAATTTAAACGAAATTATTGAAAGGCTCTATTTGGCTTCTTCGGAGTAGATAAAACGCAATTTGAGGGGCGACCTGCATAAATCCTGGAATAACAATTGAAGCCATACATTGTCATTCCTTATACGGCGTTCATCGATTTTAAGGTTGTCAATTGTGTAATGGGCGATTCTGGATTAGGTTTTAATAAGATGTAAGAAGCAGAATCCGTAATCAGTATTAGTATTATCACACGGCATATTTGGCTATTATGAAGTCGTAGCGAGTATTATATGATTCTCTCTCTTACCAGGCAGGATTTGTTTCGTAGCTAGTAGCTGCTAAGCTAAACTAGTTTGTAATTATTATTTACTCAGATGTTTAGCAGAAAAGTACATAACATAAATGTATTAGTAAATTTCTTTTATGACTCCGACAGGTGATTGGCAGTTAAAATTGCCTTTCCAACTGTGCTGGTGGTTTGGTAGTTGCAAACTGTCAGTCATCAATAGCTGTAAGAGAAACTATATACATTAAACTTTAGATATAATGTTGAATGTATAAAGCATTTCTTCACATTATAACTTCAAACAAATTCAGTAATAATCAATATAGATACGGTTACAAAAGTAATTCTAAGTCACGACTCACACAATAGTCATACATAATGACAAATTGTTTTGCAATATTTTCTACACGCGCTGACATTGCATAATTGAATATAAATATTAATAACAAATGTATATTGTCTATTACGTCTTTTTGTTTAAAATTACACAAATGGTAAACAAATACCCATGATTTCATGGTACAAATTTTTTGATAACTTTTCTCCCAATGTTCAACCCGTCCGTGGTTATTCAGGTACTTCATAATTACAGCATAAATATTCGTAATTCACATAGCGAATCATTAACATTTTTTTAAATGTGGAACGGAAACGTTTAAAAAGTTCTAGAGATGTACTACATTACTTACATCAACGTGTCTGAATATAATTTAATATTATTTTATTGTCTTTTTTGTGGCTTTGATATATTTTAGGTAAATTCTTCGCATCCGGCCCTAGGGTCAAGTCTCGTATGTAGGTTTAGCCAAATCTGACCAAGACATCAATCAACTAATTACTTGTTAAATATTGGCGCGTCTCTATTGGATTCAGGTATCCTTCTGGCGCGTTTGGGCACAACTAGGATTAAACGCACATTCGACTTGAGATTTCGTAATACCGCCCCTGCAAAATGACCCGTACGGTATTTAAGCTATTTAACGTGTTACCTTTGTGTTTAGTTGTAATTAGAAGATATAAATAAATGCTTGATTGATAATTGCGACTGCGTATAATTTAGGTGGTAATCAAAGAGAGTTGGCTCGCCAAAAGAATCAAAAGAAACAGGAGCAACATGGTAAAAAGAAGGGAGCAGATGACAAGGGTGGAAATGCTGGAATGACACTGGAGCAACGACGACAACGGTATGTATTTCAACTATTCAAAGTCAAAGTTTCTTTCTCGGGTTTTTTCTCGAACCGTTCGGCATGATACACATTTTGAATATATTTTAACCTCTCATTCTTAATGGTTATAGGGATGCTGATCGTTTACGAGAAAAACAGCAAGCAAAACAACAACAAGCCGAAGGGGAACCCAAAAAGAGCTAAAACGCATTTGACGAAGTTGGATTACTACTAGTGTTACTGTTGATTATTTTAACACGATATTGCCACCACGCAGATATTAAATGTATACTGTATCTTTTAAACTACATACAATCATATATTTTGTCTTGCAATGTGGTTTGAATGTTTTTGTATTCAACAGTCACTAGACAGTATAGCCACCGACGTACTGAAGAAAAACGAAAAATTTCAAAATTCAGCAGGCTAAATTCAAAACGATATTCTATTATGCAATATTTCCCCACAAAATAAGTTAAATAAATATATCATCAGCGCAAGGAAACACGTTTTAATTATAAAGACAATATTATTATCGTTTCTTTGAAGTAAATAATTACATTGTGGTTATTTGAAAGGATTGTTAACATTTTATATAAAAATCAGTTATAAATGTAACTATATTCTTAACTGGTATAAATTGTGCTACCGACATCGATAAAAATATATTCTAAATAACAGTCTGCTGCAAAATTTTATGAGTCTTATCTCTAGTAATCAACTTTTTTTTATCTCTGTAAGGTTTTCAACGTTGTCATTTTTTACGTTCATGATGCTGTATAGCATTATGCGTTACTGTTACGTACTTACCAACTTTACATAGTATTAGAAAATTGCCAGTTATTTCATTTTGCCTTAATATAATTATGTGCCGAACTTACCGTGTTGTATGATGTATGCTATCATTTTCGAACTTAATGTGTAATTATAGTGAACATTTGGTACATTTCGTTCAATGCAAAAAATATTCTGAACTTGACTCAAGAAGACATTTAAGACAAAAAAGTAATAAAATATTAATAAATGCACAACAAAAACTGGAGAAGTTATCATAACACATCAAGTAAGATTTGAACTACGTTTTTTACACGTTTGTCTTGATGATCTAACAGATTCTCAAGATGCTGGGAGAAATTATCGGCAGAAATTGTGCCCTTCACCAACCCGCGTTCTTGAGTCGCTGCGGAATCTAAAAAATTAAATAGGGATGTCGCCGCAGATAGCAATGTAGGAATGGAAGTTGTGTAGACATGACGTTTAATAATAGGTAGACCATTTTTCCTGAGAATTTCTTTTTCTGCAAAAAATAATAATAGACGAAATGGTCACAATATCACCAAAAGATTGGTAATTAAAATAATAAGTCATAAGTTACGAAAATATGGTGACAGCATATTACTAACGTATCCTTTTATCCACGGAGCAATTGCACACACCAGCCATGGCAAACTCCGTTAACTTTTCATTTCGATTTACACTCAGCTCTGCAAGGAACATGGGTATAACACCAATTTCTTGGAAAAAATGGTAATTGAACGGGTCATACGCAAAATTTGCTAAGTTGGCTAGAACCTGCTGCTTACACTCCATTTCCTTAGTGGTTTCAAACTCCTCCACCAACTGTTGCAAATAACGCCGGCGTTCGAAGCGGTGTTCGAAGGAGCCTTTCTTTACTTTTCCGGTCGTGTGACTCTTGCCCTTTTTAAAGGGAATTTCTGATGATGAACCTGCGACCTGCTGCCGCTTCATTCTTAAGCATTCAAGTTGAAATGTTCATTTTATAGAAGTTTGTGTAGTTTTATGTACAAAATTAAACTAAATATTCTGAAATTCTTATGTTTGTAAACTAGTTGTTCACTTTACTTATACACACTATGTAAACGAGCCTAATGAGCATGTGTTTACGGGTAATGTTTATTGTTTATTTTTTACTGCCTGTATTCTGATGCATGTGCATGACCTTATTTAGATTCGTTATTGTTTATGTCGTCTTCGTTCACACATTTTGTTTGTTGATGATGCATGAATGAGATGAGCATTCCACCAAGCAATACCAACGCAAAGCGGAATCAATAAGCATTTTCACATCAGCTGGCCACTCTTCTTAACATTAATCCTTATTGAGGAAAACTGAGAATGGAAACCAGACAGTAAAAAAGAGATGCACATGTAGTGTTAAACTTAAATTACATATTTTAAATACGAAACGACTGATAGTTTTTCTAATTTTAATAAATAAAGGATAGTATAGTGACACATTGTAGGAATCTACTTTTGTGATTAAAAGTTATACCTTGAAGAAATTCAGCGTGTGTTTTTGGAATTTGTTACTAATTTTACATCAGTGTTTGGTCTAATCATAAATGTTTTGATTCATTCAAGTATTGCAATTTGAAGGGCAATTATCAATGGTTTGTTGTTGATACGATTAAGTTGAACTGAATGTCAGCTAGATCAGTAAAAAACGTGAATAGTAAACAAAGGTTTTCGCTGGCTGTGTCGGTGGACGGAGTTTAAGGAGTAAAAGAGAAGATGTCGTGTAATTATGCTGAAGGTTTGTCTCCGTACGAGCATAAAGGAAAGCTTGGATTGCCGGAGGTAATTAATTAAAAGAAGCTTTATGGAACCTTTTGTGTATGGCTACCTTTCGGTATTGGTTTTTAGATAACTATCTTTAACCAATTCTGCTTTTAAAGATTTTCGACGATCCCGTCACTGCGGACGAAAAAATTGACAAATTGGCAGAATGGATAAAGGCAGCTAAGCATGTAGTTATACACACGGGTAAGAAATAGTTTAACGGTTTCATAAATGGCGAAATTATATTGGAATTCACTCTGAAATCAAACTACCACCGTCGCCAAATTAGTCTAAATGGCCCAACGATTCAACACAGGAAATTACCCAAATCAAATCAAAAGTAATTTATCGTCTTATCTGCTCTAAGTGCACTCATTGACGCAGGTACACGCAGTGCAATAAATTCGGACAAGAAAATTGCTAACCTTGTTTAATGCAAATTTGAAATATGTTTTTAATTGAAAATCAACTCGTTACAGGTTTTGTAAAATACGTTATTAGTCAGAATATCGATGGCCTTCACTTAAGGTCCGGCCTCAAGCGTTTCAGTATATCAGAGCTTCATGGCAATATGTTTTTGGCACAATGCTCCTTTTGTGACAGGTTGGTTGTATTTTCACTATATATTAAATCCATTTATTAACTTGTTATTGTGTAATTAAAATTGCGTGTAACGGTTTCAACAGACAATTTATTCAAGGAAACGCAGTGCCTACGGTGGGCCAAAAGGAAATGGGTTTGAATTGTCCTTGGGTTAAAGCCGGTGGACGTGCTTGTCGTGGGAAACTTCACGACAATATATTAGACTGGGAACACAATTTGCCTGACCGTGATCTCGACATGGCTGAAATGCACTCCACGTACATTTATATCAAATAAATAAAAATTACCTTCTATACGTGTAATTAATTTGCATTATTCTTTCTCTTGTGAATACTTATGTCAATTTTTTAATAGGTTGTCAGATTTGAGCATTAGTTTAGGAACGACCCTGCAAATTGTTCCTGCCGGAAATCTTCCACTTCGTGCCAAAAGAAATGGTGGGAAAGTTGCTATTGTCAATTTACAACCTACAAAGCATGTGAGTACTTTGTTATTAATCTATATCAGTACTGTGTTTCTGATTTTTCATGCCGTTTCTCGATACTGCATGTCGTCAAAAACTGTTTTTATCATTGCATTTATGGTTTTGCAGCATAAAAAAGCTGATCTCGTTATACACTTGCAAGTGGACAAGGTTCTACAAAAGTTGGTGACGATATTAGGTGTACAAGTAACCCCTTACACGCCCGACATCGATCCTACTAGAATACTTAAACGTAGTTTAGAAATGGGACTTAAACCAAAAAATGTGGACTGGACCATCACAGGCACGTTTCCATTATTATCTCATGAATAATAAGAACGTTTCTGAAATAAAATGATGCTATTTTTTCATTCCCAATTTATTAATAGCATCTTCCATAACGAAGCTGAATGCTCTGGTGGAGTCCAGAAAAGGGAAATCAGATAACAGTAAGAAACCCCGTAATACCCGGAAAAGACGGCGACCAATAAACCAAGATGACGACTCTAGCAGTGACGAGAGTGAAATTCCAAAACCAAAGTTTACTGTTAACGATGAAGACGTTGTAACTGTACGACGACCCTCTGCTAACTCAAAAGACATGTCAGAACCACAAGTCGCTTACGGTGTACCATTGGACTTATCGAGTCCTACACCACAAGACAAGAAAGAAATTAAACAAGAACCTATAGACCAGGAACAAAGTAGCACTAGTAGTGGTTGTATAAATCGTAACAATACTCTTATCAATGATATTTTGCCTTTGTCCTCGTCACTGCTAGCAATACCCGCCTCAACGGCAGCCACTCACCGTTCAGTGAAGCTAGAAGACATTATAGTTAACTTGAAAAGGGAACACGAACTGAATGAACAAAGAAATCAGGAATGATGAAGGATGAATAAATACATAACTTGACCCGGTATGTTGCTGACCTCTATACACAAAAAATGTTCTTCTAAGTCATCATGATTGTTATACAATTAACTGACCTACAACTAATGAAAATGTAATATACCTACTACAACTACGCTTGTGTGAGTAAGACACTTTTTCAAATTGTCAACGTTTGGTTGTTAGATGACATATAACCTACAACGTTGTGAAATTAATGTTGCCTTATGATTTTCTCAACATTATGAATGACTCCTCAACAATCCCTTAAACAGAACGTATTAGCATTTACAGTGTTCATTGCTGAGTTATTATTTGTTATTAGCGTGTATGACGTCTATTGTTTATGCGCTGTTTTTTGCAGCGACCTATACCTTATACTATAATACTAGTTTTAAAAATTGTTTTAAATTAGTTGTTAGTTATGAAAATGTACAAACACTGATATTATTACTGACAAAAACATATTGCAGCCTGGGTTGTTCAATTGATATATTGTTATTTGTTATACCTATTTTTCGACGACATATGTAGTTTTCTAACCAGTTAAATAAGATACAACCAGTTTTGCAATGGTTTTTGACCTATGCAAAATGAGTGTAGAGACATACTGATACATACTAAAGACGATTGTGCCCGAAACCACGTATATAAAGTAAAAGTGAAACTTGAAAGCAACTTTAACTTTATGTATGCTAAACCTTAAATAAATTCGTACATCACGCTTGCCTTTCTAGATATGGGTACCAGTAAAACAGCCCAAGTATTATGTCTTATGAACAAATCGAATGAATAAAAATTGTTTTCATTTAATTACGGAACGAGTATTGGTGTATTGAATACGTAAACGCAATGTTATTTGGCTTAAACCAGTTACTATTACATGTATAAATTTGTAAAGGAATCTTGTTACTATTACGGCGTGTTTATAAATTAAGTAGGTTGTATTTCAGCATATTTTACCGTTTCGCAGAAACATTTACTACACAGAACAAATAATAGGTGCAAAAATTGATGGATCCGGTACTCACGGGTATATTTAGTTAATTCTGTGGACTAATTCAAAAAAGATTCTCTAAACTAAGTGACTGAGTCCTGCCCAACCAAACAGAGATGGGTTTTATTTTTTCATTGCATTGGTTTCACATAATTTTCCATGCAGGTATCATATATTCCATATGATAGATCGTTCTTAGAATGGTTAATGTGATGTTTAAATGGGTAACATTAATTGTTTACTACGCTCTTGACCGCCACTTCCACTAGTACTTTCCTCCTTGCTGTAAAATTTAAAAATACAGTAAATTCCACAATAAAGTGAGCAAGTATATGGTTACTACAAATATGATTTTAAAACTATATCATCATACATTGATTGCCTCTATTTCCACTTCATCAATAGGGCGACGACGGTACCGTGCTGGCAGCTGCCAATCCTCAATAGTTGGTAACGAAATGGCAGCATTAGGCTTAGTAGGACTAGTAGGTGCACTTGATGAAGGAATTGCTCGAGCAGACGCTACTGCCGGAGACGAAGGAGCTGAAGCTCGGACGGTGGTGGAGTGACCTGCAGCTTTAAATAGGGATAAAAGGATACAAAAACACTACCATTTACTTCAAATTCTACAAATTACCAACGTCTTTTAATGGGATATCATTCTTTGGTCTAATTCTTAGTTAATTTGTAGTTGAGATAATACCTCCTCCATAACGAAACTTGATCATAGGAGCATGTGGCTTCAATGACTATAAAAATATTAAATAAATAAATTAAATTAAATTTACTACGCCCTTAAANAAATTAAATTTACTACGCCCTTAAAGATTAATGATGCATTACGTATGTTTTACTTTTTACAATGGAGTATATTGTAACAGAACATTCCATTTGAATAAAGATATGATGGTTTATGGTTTGATATATTTAATACCTTTACTGCTTGAAACACTGCAGCCGGCGATGGCTTCATCATGGATTTGAAAAATGTTTTAACCTTTGAGGAAATTGACTGCGACATCGAAATATATTCTTATCCGTTAAACATGCTATACATGCATGTAAAGACTATTTTTTTTAATTTAACGCGCGTACCTATGTAATAACCTTTAATTTCCACCCCAAAATAAATTATTGTAAATGCACTATCTCCTTACCAGAGTTAAAACTTGAGAACGAGAATCTTTGGATCAAGTCAAGATGAATTTTAAACAAACACCCCTATCAACAACGCACTGCACAATAGCCTATCTTACTCCAAACTGTTTCCTGTTTCCTCACAGAAATACAGGGACAAAGATGAAAAAGCGCAGCAGCAGCGGTGGCCAATTCTAATCAGTACTAGAACCTAGTATAACTATCGCCGTGCCCCGCCCTTTCAGTTTTCCATGGTCCGCTAAAAAGGAAAGGGCATAAATGCACGGGGCGTAGTTAAATAGCTCTTGGTGTCGTGGGTATTTAAATAATTTGTTTCAAAGGCCAACAAACAGCAGGCTCATAACTTCAGCCGACAACATACATGGAAAGAAAATGTGCACACGAGAAACCGAGAAATCCGCTGCATATTCTTTACAATTCCAAATATGCCAATGCTGCAGTTCGCAAAATAAACAAAAAGCTGAGGAAAATGTATGTAAAAGCAGCTGTTTCTGTGTAGGAGAGGGGAGAGGAGAAGGGGAAAAAGCAAAGCATATTATTATGTAGAATCACCATCGTATTTATAGCATTGTAGAGTACAAGTGCACAGCACAAAACCAATGCTTGCACTCCCGTTTGCCTTCCTCCAATTACACTTTGGTACTAGTCATCAAAACTTTCATTTTTGAAAATTAGCGCCTAGTTTTCGATTAGATGAACAATGCATGTTGCATGTAAAATAAAAATATCACGTAGTAGTAAAAATAAATTATGACATATAACATCCCTGGTTTAGGATTTGCATAAATACTATGACAACATCATTAACACTCAACACACCTGCACCTCCAAGGCGGTGTAATATTTATCATCCGAAATCGGAACCGAACAAAGTAGCAAGTAGCCCTGTCTTGAAACCATTTTGCACACCTCCTTCTTGTATGAGTAGAGAGTAGAAATGCATTATTAGATTGTCTCCTTAGTGATGGTGATGGTAGTGGTGGCAATGCGTAAAATGGAAAGATAATTGTGAATTTAAAAAAGAAGCGTATTTTTACATCGTCAGTGGTTGTTTGAAGTATTAGACACCTACAAAACCTACACAATTTACCCAAGATAACAGATCTGCTGCTGATAACAGTTAGATTGAAGCTCTTTACTCATCGGCGCATTTACGGCTAACGTCGAGTCTCAAGGCACCCCTGCTTTTGGTTTTGGTACAGGTAAGTACATGTTTTTACTCCTAAGTTGTAAGGTTTAGACGAAGTCTTTTTTGGGTGAATGAATATTATGAACTGAATGAAGGGCTTCAAAAATTGTTAAAAGGCAACATTTTGGGTTTTATTAATAAGATGGTTAACATAATTATATTAAATTATTAAATTGTTACTTATATTTAATTACAAATGTCAAGTGTGTACATCAAAGTCAAATTGGAACTTACGTTGTACAGAATGATATGTATAGCAAAATATGGGCAGTTTAAAGTTTCCCTTACACACAGGACTAATTTAACATAACATTACTTAACTTACACTGTAAATTCTATTAAACCTAGATAAAGTACTTACAATCTTACTTAGTATATTTCTCGAGCCACCCCTGCCTTTTCGCAAACTGCAAGTCTCGAAGCACATGATCCATTGAACTAGAAGTATTGCTAAAAATATCTGGTGTAAATTGCTTCAATTTTTTACTGACGAAAAGTTCGCTTCTGCCCCCATCTATCAAATAAATCCTCAAAGTAGCGGAAGTGGCATAATGTTTCATTAAATCTTCATCATTCTTGTAAACGTCCTTGAACATAGCAAACGGTGAGTCGTCACTAGTCGACGCTCGTATTTTTTCGGCAAATTCTGAAAATTCAACTATATCCACTTTGTAACCCAATTTTTCAGCAACGTTCGTGAACTCTTGATCAACGTCTGGTTCCCGATATACAATATTGTAGATTTCATCTGGCGCACTGGGATTAAAAAATAGTTGTAGGGAGACCTTGGCACAAATGTCAACAGGGGCCATTACAATGGGGAACGGATTACTTGGCATAACCCCATTCTTCAATATGAACATATAGCGCAGCATCAAGTGATTTTGATCTATAACAAATCTTCCCGTTTTCGAGTCTCCCACTATTAGCGGGAAACGGAAAACTTTACCAGGTATCCCCCTTTCCAAGATAGCTTGTTTCATCAGTATGTCTCCCACGAATTTTGTAATCGGATAAGCGATTGTTGTATTCCCATAAAAGTCCTCTGGTTCAGGCCATTCTTCTGAAAGGATTCCATCTTTATCCACCCCAGGCACTGACAACATACTTGATGCCAAGTTCACATGTTTTAGTTTACTTCCGGTGCCAGCAAAGTCCAAAATGTTTATCAATCCCCCATTATTTATCGCTCTCATGTCATTGTCGCTCTTGCGCTTAATGTAGTGTTCCACATGTTGCACACTCGCTGAACAATGAATCACCGCCTCCACTTTGTCACATAGCTCCTCCCATTGATCACTTTCCAAGCCGAAATGAAAGGACGCAACATTTCCAGTCACGCAAACAACTTTATTCATGTCAATATCCGAAAGAAGTTCTTTTTCTTTCAAAATGTTTTTCAACCGTTGTTCAATCGTCAGTTTGTGACCCTTTATACGAATCAAACAATACACCGTGGCGATTTCGGGTCTACTGCATAGTTCACGCAGGACGTAAGGTCCAAGTGTTCCTGTGCACCCTGTGAGAAGGACTGTGGAGACCTTCTCGATAGGTACCGTCACTTGCCCTTCTTTACGTCCAATATGGTCAGGAAGCACACAGTCCTCCTTGATAAGACTATTTACTTCTTCCATGGTAGGCATCTCGTTAACTTCCTCTTCGTTACCCTCAATAATCTTTACCAGAGCATTTGATAACAATTCAACTGTGTTACAATCTTTCACAGCACTCGCATTTACAGTAACCCGATCCCCAAGCAGCGCCTGCAGGGCATTTTTTATTTCCACAAACATGAGCGAATCGACACCCATTTCCTGTAAGTTCCCATTGTCGTCCACTTGGTCATTGTCATCCAATTTGAGAATTCTCTTGATAATATAGCGAACATAGTCTTTTACAATTTCCACCTTTGCGTCCCTCTCCTCAACATCGTCATACTGATTCCAGAAGACTTCCGAGCTCACATGAATCTCCCCTGCAGCATTAGCAGTTGCTTTCCAAACGCGCTCATCCAAGTAATAAGAGACGTGGGGTAGCAATTTGCTGAGTAGAACAAAAGAGTCGATGTTCATTATTGAAGTTTGAGTTCTTTGACATTTTAGACTGTATTCCAATCCCGCGAGACCCTGCAAGTTAGAAAAGGGCTTCACGCCAGGGAGGTCGACTTCTGTTGCTATACCAACTTCTCCCCACTGTCCCCAGTTGACGGATGTAGCTGGTAACCCGACAGAATTCCTGTACAATGCCATGGCATCCTCAAAGGTGTTTCCTGCTGAGTGGTTACTCTGTCCGGGAGTACCAAATAGTGCAGTCATCGAAGAAAACAGGACAAAATACTCCAACCTCGAGTTTGTTTTGGTCAGCTCGTGCAAGTTCATTGTTCCCGTGATTTTCGTTTTAAATGTGCTCGACAAGTTATCCCACGTTTGATTTTCAATCAGTCCATCGGCCAGAGTTCCTGCGGCGTGCATAACTCCACGCAACAGAGGATATCCCATCTCTAACAGCTTGACTTTGAAAAGTTCTTCACAATCCTTGTATTGAGATACATCAAGCTGTACTGTTACCACCTTTGCATTGTACTTGCTATTCAGTTGAACTATTTTCTGCTGCAGGGTCGAGGTTGGGGGACTTCTACCTGCTAGAAGCACATATCTTGCCCCTTTCTCTAGCATCCACTTGCAAACCTCAAATCCAATTCCACCAAGTCCTCCTGTTATCAAATATGTCGCGTTGTCGTGAAACATCGATGTGTATACTTCTGTTTTTCCGTCAGCATGTCTCACTTCCGGTAAGACACAAGATACTTTCCCAATATGTTTCGCTTTCTGAAGATACTGCAGTGCTTCTCGGATATGTACCCCGTCAAACCTTACGTATGGGACGGGGTTAATAATTTTCGCCTCGACCAGCTCCCCCATTTTCCTCATAAGACGCCGCAACTCCACTGCACTCATCAGGGTCAAATCAATCGTGGTGTACTGAACGTCTGGACGAAGTTTCTGAACCTCCTCTGGTTCCCAAATGGAAAGCTTGCTCATTTCTACAAAACGGGCACCCTCGCCACACGCTCGGAGAGTGGCCTCCTTAAAGCCTTCACCGGTCAAGGAATTGAGAACAACGTCAACACCCTGGCCATTTGTCACTCTCATAATGTCGTCCGCGTAGTCAGTTGACCTCGAGTGGAACACGTGCGCTACCCCTAAAGATCTTAAATAAGTTTGTTTCCGTTTGCTTCCCGCTGTCGCAATAATAGTGGCGCCAACATGCTTGCAAATTTCTATGGCACTCAGACCAACACCCCCAGACGCGGTATGTATAAGAACCGTGTCGGACGACGTAATCTTGGCGATATCCATCAAACAAAGGAAACTCGTTGTAACCACTGCAGGAAGGGTACTGGCTTCGCAGAAAGTCATGTCGTCTGGTACCGGTAGCACATCTTCTTCGTGCTGCTTGATATGACTAGGAAGCGCCGTTCTGGCTGAGTTCACTCCAAATACTCGGTCTCCCACTGACCACTTTGACACCCCCGAACCGACTCGCTTAATCACTCCAGCAAAGTCAAATCCCACCGAATTGCTGTCATTAAAGTACTCCGACGGTTTAAGCACACTCAGAACATCTCGGAAATTCAAGGAAGATGCCTTCACTTGGATCTCCACGTCTAGCTCCTCCAACAATATCGGCTCCAGGGATCCGAATTCGAGATCCCCTATTGACCTTGAAGATGGTAACATTAACCGGAATCTATCTGAACCCGCTGGGAGCCTTAAATCTGACAACGCTGGTTTCATAGGAGTAACTTTGGGAATATAGCGGGACAAATTTTTGTACACCACCTGCACGACACGCTCGACATTCCAAATTTCATAAAAGACCTGCCACGTTCCAGATTCCGACTCATCTCCTCCCATATCCACACATCGACATTGAAGCTCAATTCGTTCATTTTGGAGTGACTTGGTAAATCCCCAAATGGTACTAGTGGTATACTGAGAAATATCGGTGTCTTCCATTAACGAAGCTCCATTGGTAAATGCGATCACCTTAAATGTAACCGACTGCTGGATAACCAGTAACGATTTGCAGAGATAAAAGTAGGGCTTCAGTATTTTTGTCTGGCAACTCGACGTCACCAAAGACCAACAGTAAAGAACCCCTTCGAGGACAGCATTTTCGCTCTTTTCCACGTACTCCATCAGTTTAATATAGTCTTCTTCTGATTCCGGCCTAATCGTAAATTCGGTGTAGTTTTCCCTGTCATTTATGCTAAACGTAGCGCCCTGTGTTACCACCGCCAGTTTCCGGTACGGCAAGACGGACAGTTTAGTCTTTAAAAAGGAGGACGTCCCATTCTCCGGTTGATGGAACAGCAGCCAAAGCTTATCTTTTGTGGCAACCGCTAGTCTGTTTTGGGTGGCGGGGAACATGTTATCATTTAACTTCCGCTGAGTACAAATGTACGAGTGGCGTTTATTCATACAGGGAAAAGCCGTGATATAGTCGTATCCCGCATCTTCAAATACCATTTGCCATTTTTCATTTGTTAAGGTACAGTGATCCGGTCTCACGTCGTGGTCCTCAAAACGCCAGAATCCCTCCAGCAATCCGAATAGGTAGGTCAGCAATCGGTTTACTCGGGTCATCTCTACCATGTCAAATCTGCCCCCTGGTTTCAGCAGCATTTTCACGTGCGTCAGAGTCTCCTTCAAATTTCTTGTCGCGTGAATCACGTCAGATGCTACAACGTGATCGTAGTATTCCGGCACGAATCCTTGGCTGATGGGGTCTTCTTCAATGTTCAATCTTTTAAAGATCATGTTCTTCTGATACTTTTCAAACTCCTTCTCCGCCGCTGGAAAGAAGGCAGCAGAGATGTCCGTGTACGTGTACTCGTATTCAATGCCCGCTTCCTCCAACGACTGTATACAGCCTCTCGCAAAGACCCCGGTTCCGGCACCAATTTCACACACTCGGAGAATACTTCTTTTGCCCTTCGAATGTTCGGCGCAGAATTGGTGCTTCTTCACACCGATCTCTCTACACATGACGTTAAGTGGAACAAAGAAACCGTACGTCTCGTAAAACTCTCCCACGGATGGATATGTCTTTTCTTTGCCCTCTTCCGGAAACATGATTGCTAAGGCACTCGTCTCCGCTCGGATAATGGAGCTTAAATTTTTGCCAAGTTGCATCAGAAGAAGGGTTGGCCGAAATTTTTCGACAAGGTCAACCGTGAACTTGGGTGAGATCAGCCATTCTTCCAGGGTCTCTAAAGATGGAGGGTTTTTTACAAGTTTCCAGGAACCGAGACCCCTATTTTCAAGAATTCCTTCTTCCTCTAGAACGCGCAGAAAATATCCAAGCATTTTTACAAACTTTTCGTTAATTTTGAGTTGTGAGATTAAATCGTTTTCTTGGTAGACGTGGTGCAGAACCGGTTCGAAACCACATTTGTACATGGTCCGGAGCATGATATAATAGACCAGTTGGTCAAAAGTGATGTACGACTCTTCCAGCTCTGGGGAGGGCACGTCATACTTTTCCGCCATTTGGCGTCGGAGCTCCTCCATGTGACAATTGTTCTTGGTACAATCCACCGCGTTATGAACAAGCATCATGGGTCCATGTTTTGGGCGCCAAACTTCCTCCCAAAGATCGGGCATTACGATCGTCTGTTGTTTCAAAGCGGTTTCCACCATTTTGACGGTGGTGTCAATAAATTCCGCCTCAGACATGATGGCCAGAATTTTTCCATTCTTGTCGAGCAGCAGGGCCGTTGTACGAGAGGTACTGAGGTCATCATCCCCGGAGGATTGACCAGATTTTCCGACTGCGTCTCGCACATAAATGTACCTTTCATCTGAGTCAGGGGTGCCATTAGACAGCCAAATAAACTTGCCAATTTTTATGGGGACATACAGCTTCTTTTTCAACTTGTTGGTCAGTTTAAGAACCATAATCGCTTGAAACATGGCGTCGATAACAGCTGGATGGATAATGTACTGGACGCCTTGATTATCAGTTACCGCCGGAACATTTAGTTGTGCCAAAAGGGACTTTTCTGTTTCATCTTGCCACAGCCGCTGTAAACTGCGGAATACGGGGCCAAACTTCAAGCCGACGCCTGCCAATTTGTCGTAAACTTTAGAGATGGCGTCTTCATCCGCAGGAGTGGTCAAGGTGTTCTGGAATTTTTCCGTGTCAAAGTTAACCATTTGTTCTTCCGCGGATGGAAGGGGAGAGAACGTGGCTGTTGCGTGGGGTACCCACGTGCCAGAAATTTCCGTTTCAATACGATGGAATATCTTAACGGTAACGTCATTCCAGTCGTTTCTATTGGATTCTGTCATGTTAAAGTCGACAACCGTTTGGACTTGACATGTTTTTGACTCCTCCACCGCCAAAGGGGCTTGAATCCCCAGATTTTCCACTTTCATCGGCCGCGTCGGTTTCCCCAGGGAGTCTACAGAGCCCTGCACGGCCGCTAAGCCAGCAGCCAGGCACATTTCCAAGTAACCCGCTCCAGGGAACACAGCAGTTTGACCGATCGCGTGGTCTTTAATGTACTCGTGACTCCGTAAATTCAACCCGCATTGGAACAGTTTTGTAGAGGACGCGTTCGGAATCGCAGCCCCTATCAATGGATGTATCGTTCCTCCGGTCGTTTGGGTCATGTCCGGCCAAAACTTTTTCCCCATAAAAGGATAATTTGGGAGTCTCACCTTATTTCTACTACAAAACTGGTCGAGACCGGCCCAGTTGATGGTGACGCCTTTCACATACAGTTTTCCCAAACTTTCCAATAAAGTGGACCACTCACTCTCTTTCTGTTTAAGGGAGGGCAGACACAGCAGGTTACCGTCATTATTCATCGTAGTCAATGCGGACAACACTGGCTTTGGACCGATTTCAACAAAGATTTTGCACCCCAGCTCAACTGCTTTCTTGCTGGCTTTCAGGAAGCAAACTTTATCCCGGGTATGTCGGATCCAATACTCGGCGTTTACCTCCCCAGAGGCGATAAGGTCCCCTGTGACACCCGAGATGTACTCGCAACTACCTAGAGTACCTAGATTCACTGCAGTTGATGCCACCTGTTTATATTCTCCCAGCATGGGATCCATGTGTTTGGAGTGGAAGGCGTGACTCGAATCCAAAATTATACATTTGATGTTATTTTCTGTGCAAAATTTTGAAAATTCTAGAATAACGTCTGTATCCCCGGCAACAACAGTTTGTTGGTTGGAATTTACTGCAGCGTAATCTAGTATTTTCCGGGGATCCCCATCTGAAAATTTCTTCATTATCCCGTCAACGTTTTGTTGGGCGGCCTTGATAACCAACATTTTCCCTCCGGGGAGACTGTCAATTAGTCGGCTTCTCTCAGCAACCAGCATGATGGCGTCGTCCACGCTCAAAATTCCAGCACAAACCACTGCTGCAAATTCACCCAAACTGTGTCCCAGGGCGTAATCCGGCTTCACTCCCAACGCCTCCCACAATTTGAGAAGGGCATACTCCACACAAAAAATGGAGGTTTGACTATAAATTGTACGACTGAGTTCGGGAACCGCGTCACGATCCGACCACAGGACGTCTTTAATGCTGACTTTGTACTTCGTCCGCAGCACGTCTTCACAATAGTCAAAGTGAATCCGAAACACGGGACTGCAGTCATACAGTTGTTTCGCCATGTTTGGATACTGAGATCCTTGTCCGGTGAAAAGGAAACAAATTTTCCCCATGTAGTCCGGATTGACCTCAGCCTTGACGAAGTTATGTTGCTCTATCTTTGTGCATAAGTCAGCAGTGCTGTTTGTAACAATGGCTGTTCGAACGGCAAAGTCCGATCGCCCCGTGTTAGTGGTGTGGGCAATGTCTGCTATGGAGTGTTCGCATGTCTTCAAGGTGTCCTGATATTTCCCCAAAAGAATATTCATCGCCTCCTCTGTTTTCGCGGAAATCTTTACAATATGAAAGGGTCTGTCCGTAATGTCAATTTTAGAGTGAACAGATAGTGCCTTGGGGATGGTTAGAGTGGGGGCTTCTTCGATAATCACGTGTGTGTCAGTTCCCGTTATTCCAAAAGAGCTCACTCCCGCAATTCTGGGTTTCCCGGGATATTTTTTCCATGCCATTTTCTCCAGGGGTATTTTTGCTGGGATGGCGTCCAAATTAATGGCAGGATTCAACGTGGTAAAATTTAAATGCGCTGGAATGGTCTCATGATGCATTGATAGAATTACTTTCATAATGCCGGTGATCCCCGAGCAGGATTCAGTATGGCCCACGTTAGTCTTCACAGAGCCAATAATTAGAGGTTCTTGTCTTTTGGGGGAATAGTAAGCTTTGGCGATGGAGGCGACCTCCATGGGATCTCCTACTGCGGTCCCAGTACCGTGAGCTTCCACGTAGGAAACTTCTTCGGGGGAAACTTTAGCATCTTCCAGAGCCTCCATCATAGCTAACGATTCGGAATATATTGTGGGTGTTCCGAGACTCTTTGATAATCCTTCTTGGGATATAGCAGACCCCCTTATTAATCCCCAGATGTGGTCACCATCCTTGATGGCATCTGACAACCTCTTCAGTACCAGAACTCCAGCTCCTTCCGCTCTGAAAGAGAAAGATTTTTGCATAATTTAGTTTTAATTATTTAAAGGGGTGGCGTATTAGGTCCTTAACTCCACCTACACAATAGACGCAGTATATGGAGTTTATAACAGATTATAAACGACGTGCGCAATATCATATGTTTAATCGTAATTATTACTAATTATTTAAACTTACCTCGCAAACCCATTCGCATCTTCTGAAAACGTACGTGAGTGACCATCTGGAGAAACCACCATTGGCATACAATCCTTATCAAACGGATGTAGTAATAAATTTACTCCACATGCCAACGCGAGGTTGGTTTCGCCTAGGAGTAAGCTCTTGCAAGCTAAATGCACCGCCACACTGGCTGAACTACACCCCGATTCCGTGGCAACACTTGGTCCAGTGGCCCCCAACAAAAATGAAATCCTTGCTGTTGCAGCCCCAAACGATGTTCCCATATAAGCACGATAAAACTCGTATATTGATGACTGATGTAGCAGCTCCTTGTAATCATTTAGCCACGATCCTAAGAAGACGGACGCAGAGGTACCCCGAAGTGTATGGGGATCTATACCGGCATCCTCTAAGCTTTCCCACACCAACTCATGGATAAGCCTTTGTTGAGGGTCAAGGAACAAAGCTTCCTTTGGCGACATACCTAAACGAATCCGAAAAATGGTAATTAGATTTAATGATTTAATTAACAATTTGAAAATTTTATCAGTATTTGTAGTCAGTAGTCTCGTTACCAAAAAACTTGGTATCGAACTCGTCCACATGGTCCTTTAAGAAACCGGCATTTGTTTCCCGGCCGTCGGTTTTTGTTTTAATGCATTGCTCCCGCAACCATTTATGTGGTGGTGGAGTTCCAGTGCCGTCCTGTCCTCCCGACAGCAAATTCCAGAACTCCTCCAAGCTGCTGGATGCAGGATACCTGCAGCTCATTCCTACAACGGCAATCGGTTCTTTTTTCCAGTTTGGGAGAGTAGAGGTCACTTCGGGATGGAGGAAAGATGATTGGTCTAGTCTTGGGAGGACATCCTCTTGCTTGATTTTCAACCAGTGCACGGCAATGAGTTTTCCTAGAATGCCCGTATTTTCTAATTTTGTTGTGTTTTCGTCCTTGTAAAAGTCTGTCAAATTTGCCATCGATACATCTTGCTCGTACCTATTTCCAACAAAAATACGTGTTTCAACTAGCTGTTACACATACATTTAATCATTATTATTTCTGAATTATTTGTGAGGATGAGGACTAACCCAACGGTTGGTTTTCCATTTTGAAGAAGACAATTAAATTTATCATGAAGATATCCCACGCTTCCGGTTTGGTTTTTTGTCCAAGAATGAAGGTATGCATTGAAGGGCTCCCCTGGAAATTATGGATATACACAGAATTCATGATGATATGACCGAAAATTTTAAAGCTGCCATGGTAACCTTTGAAGTACTTACGATTATCACTTGGCTGCTTAGACAAGCCGGTCATCAACGACTCAAAGTGCAACAGGGACGGCTTAAACAGGAAAATAGACGATTCCGTAGAATTTTTTGACAAAAGAAAAGTGTCCGTCTTCTCGGTGAATATTTCGTCACAATTCTTTAGGGCAAGCAGAGTTGGGGACGCGTAGATACAGCTACCAAATGAGCGGAGAGCGATGAGTGCGTACAACTTAGCAAAGTCAGGTAGTTTTAATCCGGCCGTGTTCAGATCATTGTCCAGGAAAAAGACCAAATCAAATTCACGGTTCAAAACTTGCCTACACAAGCACAAACGAAAACATTTATTAACAAAATGTTAAACAATTATTTTCGGTGTTTTTGGAACACCGCACATATAGTAACTGGAATGAATTTAGAATATTGGGGAAACTTGAGAATGAAAATTTCTCTCTTAAATTACCTCAACCCCACAGAAATATTTGGAGACACAATAACAGCAATTTTCCGGGTTGTGAAGACCCGCCTTAGTGAATGACGTAGGGTCAAGGCTTTGGTTACCTCGTCGTCGGAAGTGGCGCTTGTCACCCATATTTGGTCGTTTAAGCCTTAAAAATAAATGCAGTTTTACAAATTACAGGTAAGCTATTATAACCGAGTGTATATAAGAGGAGGATGTTTAAAGGCTTTACCGAGCATGCTGGTTAAGCTGGGGAGACTGGAGCTAGACACTTCAATTTTTGTATGTAGCACAGAAGAATTGTTTCAAAAAGCACAGATTGCGGACGATTTGTTGTGTGTGATTAAAAGAGAGACGACTGACCAGCAAGTACCAAGGCCTACTCAACGAGCAGAAACAATCTGCGTTTAGTGAGTGAGATGCAAGTTCTCTTTATAAACTAAGATCTTTTCGTATCATGTAGAACTTGTACAGATTTCTTTATTAGGATGGCTTAAAGACTAAAGCACACTTTGTTCTTTTGGAGCAACCGAGGAAAATATCCGTAAAATAAAGTGAATCGGAACGAAAAAAGTGGCATGACATGTATACATTTATGCGTTCCAACAATACAAGGTGCATATGTGACCACTTTAAAATTGGAGGATTTACAAATTGTTTTCCTTATCGAATATTTTTAGCACTAACCCTACAATTTGTGTTTACACTCTGTAAAAGTCATATAGATACACCCTTACAATTTTAGTGATGGTGTTGCAGCAACTGCTCTTGTCGACTTTTGGTCAAAGTAATTTGTACATTTAATACACCAACCGATTAGCTTTCTTTTCTTGCATGGACATCTTCTGAATATCACA